>NDGM011217805.1:668-11124 GCA_002564305.1 Octomys mimax
TTTCTTTCTTTCTTTCTTTCTTTCTTTCTTTCTTTTTCTGGGCTTGGGGATTGAACTCCAGCTCTTGCACTTGTAAGTGCTTATTCCACTGAGCCATCTCCCTGGCCTCTTCTGTTTCATTTTACTGCATAAAATTTCCAATCATTTTTTGCCTAATTTTTGTTTAACATGTGTCTTCTTAACTGTATTATGGACAGCCTTGTTCATGGTCCTAAGTTCACTACTATATGTTTTAAAATCAATAAAGTGAAGTGTGTCCAAGAAGGAAAGTTTTCATTGTTATTTAGAACTTTATTTTGAGTCCTTGGGAGCTTCTTGGAGAAAAATGACTGAAAATTGTGTCTTAATTACTTTGCTCATTGCTGAGGCAACATACCTGACACCCAAAGTTAAGGGAGTCTTGTAGTTAATAGTTTACCGAGATTTTAGCTTCTAATTGGCTGTTCCAAGGCATAGTGGCATGGTGGAGGAGAAACAGTTCATGGCAGGCATTACATGGAAGACAGGAAGGCAACAATCAGTGAATTATTGCAGCAGTGAAGACCTACAATAGTCCTCTTCCTGTCCCTTATATTTATCCATGCCCTTAGTGTGGGTAACATTCATACACAGGGTTGGCTTTCCTATTATTCACACCAAAAACTCTGCTAAACATATAAGTGGACTAATTTAGTAGCACACACCCTTTGTCTTGCATTGCACACTCTAGATACAGCACCTACAAAAAGCCCCACCTATGACTACATGAGGCTTTAGGGGGACATCAAAATACAAAACATAGCAAATTGTATTTAACATCAACTCTTGGTTACTTGATGCATATGTTTAATCAAATTATCTATTATAGTGACTATCAGCTTATTCTTCTAAAAAAAAGAATTTTTAATGGGATCTGTCCAGGGTTAAGTGAATAAAAGCACTACATTGTTACTAGGTTTGCAAGGACCATCCTCTCAAATTTTTGAAATGATAATTTTTAAACTTTGATTATTAAGAAAATAGACAAGTGTATGGCTACACACATATAAAATCTCAAAAAATTATTCTCTAACATTCCCCAGAATATAGTGCAAACTTTTCAAATAATATATTAGAGATTTGTGATCTTAAGGGCTTTTCTGATAGCCTTTTTGTAGTTTTTTTCTTTTTAACGTGGCTTTTGTAATTCAAAATGCAACTTTGGACTTCTTTCTTCCTCTTTATTCCAATGCATGATTAAATACATGATAATCAAATGTAAATTGTCTGGATCTAAAGTTATTGTCTACTTTTTAACCTAAACAAATTATTTGAAGAACTTAAGAAATACAGACTTAAACAGACCCAACATTAACTGTTAGGGTACAAAGTGCACAATAAAATATCTATAAATTTAATTAATATGACTGTGCTACCATGTAGAAATAAATTTTCTTATTCATCACTGAGCTGGGTGAATCACAGATCTTTTTTAAAAAAATCACTGCTGTCTAACAACTCAAGAAAATGACAAATGAATAAAATTGTAAATTTTCCCAGGGAAATAATGAATAACTCTGGCAGATATTGTCAGAATCAACCTTTTCAGAAGCCTGTAAATGAACCAAAATCTTGCACCAATCTGAAGAGTGTTAATTCAAAGAGTATTTTTTGAATAATATCCGTAAAAAGAGATGCCTTTGTGACATTTTAACTTGCCATGTCCTCATCACTCCAGCTATGCAGTGCAATGAAAGAAAACAAAACACAATCAATGAAAACAAGCATCCTAAAAGCTAATGAAAGAGGCAGAGCTGGCCAGAAAATCATTCAGAATATAGCATTCAGAGATTTTTGTTTTATGATCTGTCTAAAGGTTTCATGGAAGGGCCTGAGAACAGATCTATCTTTGTTTCACATGATCCCAATGTTGACCAATACAAGCAGCATTTTTTCCCATAAATACTTAGAGTGTAATTGATAGAAGTTGTGGCACACAATAAATCTCACCCCCAAAAAAAATTAAAATAAAAAATGCCTTCAAAGTAATATGTCCATACAGGACTTTGAATAACTCTACTAAGTCCTTATAAGTGTACAAAGTTATGGGTATGTAGGCCTATGCACATATCTGACAATTGTTAGGGTTTGTTTTTGTATGTTTCCCTCAAAACTCCCATAAATGGGAGTTTCAGCATTGACTGAATCTAGGGTGTGTGAAACTGGGATTAAGGATGGATGATTATTAAATCAATCCACTGATCGATTTAGCATAGTTTTGGGTATGGATGATGGAAAAGCCCCCTTTGTGTGGGAGGCACCATACACAATGTGGGCAGCTTAAAAGGGATAAAAGTAAGAAGCTGGCTGCTGCTGCTTCAGAAGCTTGCTGCTTACTGTCTTCCCTGCAACACTATGGACTTTTTCTTTTCTGGGGTGCCCCTCTGCCATTCCACCATGTCTTGGAGCCAGCTGACTATGTACTGAAAGCTGTATAAACTGATCTGAAATAAATATTTCATCCTTTAATTTGTAAGTGTCAGGTATTTTGCCTCAGCAATAATAAAAGTAAGATGGCCATGAACATCCTAAAGATCTTATAGTGTCATAAACTCTTCCTGTGGCCAACTGCAAAGCTATGGTCAGGAAGAAGTGAAGGCTAAGGCAGAGTTGTACAAAGTTTGGCAAGAATTGAAAACATGTCTTAAGATTCACATAGAGTTCTTTGACAAAGATGAGAATATTTATCTGTTATGGGCATTTAAGGATATGTTTACAACTGTGAGTTTATCACTGAACTAACCAAAAAGAGAAGCCAGTGTTTACACACAAAGAGCAATACCAATTTTGTAGAACTAGTTCAGAAAAGCTAGTAACCAAATAATAATTATTCAACAATAATAAACAAGAACAACAGTGAGCTTAGAAGGTCTGGAGAATCTAATATTAAAAAAGATTGTATTATTTTAAATAAACTTTTTAAGGGGATGGAGAGATAGCTCAGTAGAATAAGTGCTTGCTTGGCAAGCACAGGGTCTTGAGTTCAATCTCTGGTACCACAAAAACAAATAAAATAATAAATAAATAAGCATTTTAAAATTATGAGACATGAAAGGAAGAAAGGTAAGGACCATATCAAGAAATAAGAAGCCAGTTGAAATCTTTGCCAGAGGAAGTTCATAGTTATACTTACCAAACAATAGATAGGAAATCATTTATTTTCAACAAAAGATTAAAAGAAAATATGAGTCCAATATTATGCTAAAGGGCCGGGGAGATGGCTCAGTAGGATAAGCATTTGATTGGCAAACACAAGGATCTGAGTTCAATCCCCAGTTCCGAAAAAAAAAAAATTATGCTAAAGACAGTGTAATTGTAAAAATAATTACAATCTATAAAAATAAGTAAAAAAATAGAAATTCTAGTATTCAAAAGTGTAACAACTGAAAAACATTCATTTGTAAGTAGAACAGCAAATCAAAAGTTAGAAAAAACAGTGAAAAAAAAAAAAAATATATATATATATATATATATATATGACTGGGTGTTGTGGTGCATACCTATAATCCCAGCACTTGCGATTACAGGAGAATCGCTGAGCCTGATCTGTAGATCCTGTAGACCCCATCCTAAATTTTATAGATATAGATATAGATATTTATAATTGATACTTAGACTGAGGAAAAGAAACAACATAAAAATATACAGTCTCAGACACAGGGGAGACACTATTATTTGTAATGATACATGCCTTAGAAGAAGTTCATAAAAGGGGGAGGGAAAGAAATATTTTTTAATAAGTGTCTAAAAGTTCTCCACGGTGGGGAACAACCCACTTGGGCCCCTCTTCTGTCCCTCTCTTGGACAGGAGCTATCTTTCTCTCAATAAATATATTCTGCTCATAAAAAAAATTAAAAAATAAATAAAAGTTCCCCACTTTTCATAAAATATAACTATATATCCAAGAAACTCAATAAAGTTTAATATAAAGGTAAAGAAATCTTCAACTATACAAATCATAGTCAAAAGCTAAAGAGGTTACAGAAGAGCCTTGACCAAACTTCATCTATATAAAGGAAGAAATCAAGACATTTCCAAATTGAAATTATAACAAAACTGAGCAATTTGTAACCACAAGTTGTGTGCTATGAAGAATACTGGAGAGAACTTCATGTTGAAAGGAAAGAACATTAATAAAGCAGAGTGATTCTTAAAGTTTGCAGTCTATATTTAATATGTTAGTCAAAGGAATTGAACACATTTGCAAATGTGAACTTCACTATGATTATTATATATAACAAATTTTAATTGAGAATATACTGAGATGTAAATATCTCTAGGTATTTAGCACATATTTATTATGATCATCTGGTGTCTTTGGTCTATGACGTTCAACAGTGTAGGAAATATGCATTTCTGTGTCACCCTCCTGGAGCTTGTACTCTAATTGTACTGATCTGTTAGTATTCTAGGTAATATGTTTGGCCCTGAAGGCGAAAAGATGACTATACCTTAAACAATTTTATTGAGAAATTTGCTTTTATTTAATAATACACTTACAACAATGGACGAAGAATAGTTAAAGAAAGGATAAGGATATTTGTCTTTTCTCACCTCAGAAATAATTGATGTATTAGTTTTTGCTAAAAACTTTGCAAGGGTTTTAAAATGTTATATTTCCCCTGGTCCCTTTTGTTTCTCTTGAAGTTATGATTCAGAGGCAAAAATATATTGGCATCTATACTATATTATTCAATAGGAATTTTGTTAACCTAAAAAAGTATATATGCAGAAAATATTTTTATGAATAAAAAGAAATGTGTTACTATATCTATATCTCTATCTACATCTACCTCTATCTATATCTATATCTATCTATATATCTATATAATCTATGACTTTCAGTGAACAGCTTGTGATTACCCATGTCAGAGTCTGGCAAAGGCCCTGAGCTCATGTCTAACCCTGAAAGTATTATAGCAACTTAAATCATTTTAGTTTTTATATTTTTCTTGGAAGATATGACCTAAGTGAAGGATTCACTTGAAGGCAATCCAACACTATTATTTATGAACTGACTGTAAGTCACCATTTCTTTCTTATTTTGAGTTCTTTATTTCCCTCCTTAGAATCTGAATCTTAGACCATTTTGTCTGATAGTTGGTTTTTTCCTTCCTTATTCAGTTACATAATATTAATAGAGTATATTCTGAATGACTTTGAAAGCTTATAAAACAAAAATATCCATTTAAAAACTTTCATGTTTTCAGTACACAGTGTTTACATTTGTTTAAGACATTTGGTACATGTACATAGCAAATAAGTTTTAGACAAATTATTTAGCTAAAATAGCCACTGATTACATTTCGTAAAAGTGAAAACTTTGAAAGAATACATCAATTAGAATCTTTAAGGCTACACATAACAAAACATCCTCTTAAAGTTGGCCCAATAATTAGTTGTTGTATACAATTAATAAGAGATTCAGTGGAAATAAAGGTCTAGGCATAGCACCAGCAGTGATTAAGTCATTCATTAAAGATACAGGTTGCTCTGCTGTTTTCAGCTGACTTTATTGTAAAGATGGTTTCTATTATGTTGCAACAGAGAAGTCCAACAGCACTTTTTTCAACCTGATCCAGATTAGCATGTATTTGCACCTCTTCTTCCTACCCAAATTTCTGAGAAAATTCATATGCAAAGTGATTTATACCAATGTGGCTTTACCAAGTGCTCCAAGAGCACTGCATCTTAGTTTTTTGATGTTGTTGTTATTCCCCTTAAAGGAGATTCATTTAGATAGGTGATAAAATAATTTTCCATATGGCTTGATTCTTCCTCTAAAGTAAGACCAGCAGTTAAAATTTCTGACCAGTTGGGCTGTGAGGTCTTCATACATTTATCTATGAGAGAGAGAAACTGTTAAATTTAAACTTCATGTCTAATTCAGACTCCAGAGGAAATCAAGTTGAGGAAATTTATTATGACTTAAAAAGTATGATCTGATAATCTGGTTTGTTTTGAAATCTTAGAGACTTGAATTCATATATCTTTTCAAGACTTATTGCTCCATATCTATCGGCCAAGTACTCTATACCTGTTTTTATCTCAATAAAATGGAGAATATTATGTCTATTAACTAAAATAACATTTAACTGTCAAGTTGTTATTTTCCCTTTTCTACATCTAAGGACTCATCCAAAATTTACCGGTTTAACGAATTATCAGGAATACTCTGTTAAGTCTGTATGACAGGAAGCTACAAATGCTTGAGGTTTGTGTAGCTAACTTCACAGGAAACATGAATGGCTATCTCCTCAGAGCAAAGCTTGGTGCTGTGTTCATGAAAGAGCTTCCTCATATTCCACAGCAAAAATTCACCTAGAAAATGGATTTTTTTTTATCAGAGGATATTAAAGCATGAACTACACAGAAACTACATTTTTCTATAATATATCAGGAGAATGAGCAGGCAAAGCAAAACTTTGAATGAGAAGAGGTCATCTCATCAGTACACTTGTGACCTCTGCATCTTAGATGTCATTTGGAAGTAAAATACAATTGACGTTCAAATTATATTACATATACTTACAAGAAGACTCTTCAAAAATAGATCCATGCATCTGAACATCCACTTTTTATTATTTATTCAATTAAAACAATGAAGGCTATGCATTACAATGTTGGTAATGGAGTAAAACTTTTAAACTTGGAATCTCAGTTAATTTCCCACTTCTGTTCATAGTTCATTCTGCTATAACAATTGGTTTTGGATATCTGAGTGTTGTAATCAAGGTTTGCAGTGAAATAGATTTAATACAGGATGCATAATTTATAGGATTATTTTATAACATCCTCCCCCAAAAGTAAAAACTCTCTATTCATTAGAGACCAAAGAATCTAGCTAAGGGCCTTGATCACACAACAATGTCCTGCACAAATCCAGTTAAAGATCGGAAGCCCATGACAATGTCTCATGCAAGTCTGTATCACTTATCTGTACTGTGAAGGTCCAAAAGTCATTGGTGGAAGCCAGAAAGTCTGTACCAGTAGGATGAAGAATCTTCACCAGCAGGCTGAGATCTTCACTGGAGCCAGGAAGTGTTGCTCAAGAAAGGACCAGGGATGACCTAAAAATAACTGCAGCAACCCTCACTAACAGTAAGGAAGACAGTTTTCCAGGGAAGAGAGCAGCCAAGTTCAAGAAAACCAGAGCAACAATATTCTCCAGGAGAATCAAAAGCACATCATCTTCTCCTCCAGTTTTCCTTTAATGCTATGGACAATAATCCTCAAGTGGGCCTTCCATACCCAGAACCATGCTAATTCAATCAGTGGGTGTTATAAGTCAACCATTAGTTAACCTATTATCCTGAGTGACATCGAAAAAGCAGCTTTTTTTGTTTTTGTTTTTGTTTTGTACCCTTGACCAAATTTCTGAGGTATCAGATACCCACATGTGTACACACAGATACACACTCACACATTGAAGGTGACTATACATGGTGGCTTATCAATTCTATACTTATTTTACAAAAGCATTTTAATTAAGTCCCATAAAACTTTGTATTAGCAATGACTTAAAAGTGGTTTAAACTTCAGCCATCTTTAAAATCTTTCTAATCGGCCAATGCATAAAGTTACTTCTTAAAAGTTGTCTGCATTTACTTGGATATACTGGAAGTATTCCCTCAAAATGAAATTCCAAAAGGAAAGCAGCCTGTGATTTAGTGAAAAAAAATGTGTTTATGTTGTAATTACATAGAATTGTGCTATAGTGCCATCAGGAATGTCTGTTTTCAGTAACGTTCTAATTATATTACTCTTCCTTCTGAATGTTGCATATTAGTAGAGCTAAAAGCATTAATTATTTAATTTGTATTGATTTTAAACATTTGTAAAAAACACTAAAATTGCACTGTCCATCCAAATAACATCAATGTGTTAGTTACTAATCGGTAGGGTATGATAAACCAATTAGCATCTTTCAGAAGTTGGTCCTAGAAATCCCCATGAATACCAGCGCCCTAGGATATTCAAGTTCCTTATAGAAAATAAAAGATTTGTCTAAAACCTATATACATTCTCCTGTATGATTTGACTCACCTCTAAATTATTTACAATACTTTATTCAATGTAAATGCTGTGGAATTACTTTATGTGTTGTATTATTTAGGGGTAAATGACATAATGAATATATCAACATGCTTTTCTTTCTTTTAAAATACTTTAGAACTCTCCAAGCCCTACCATTAGGGGAGCCATGGTGAGCCTTGGGAGACTTAGTAAGCCACTAGGGAGAGGGAGAAACCCTGACCACCTCCTCCTCACATTTAAGGGAGCCACACTGAACTCAAGGAGACTTGTGGATCACCACTGATCTTCTCAGGAGGGGAGAAACCCCACCTATGCCCCCCCCACCATCTAGGTAGTCACAGTGAGCCTCAGGCAGACTTAGGAACCTTGGGGAATCAGCATGAGAGAGGAAAAACTCTGCCCATCACCTTTCTGCCATCCACTGGGCCTCATTCAGGAGAAGCCTAGTACCTAGTGGGCACTAGGGTAATAGGCAGTTATATGAACAGTATCATGGCTTTCCCAGGAATATTGTGTACCTCAGGGATATCTTTCTAGTGGGAAGCCTAGTGGAAGTCAGTGTTGGAAACACCAGGGACACAGAATCTGACTCAAGTATAGGGACCAAGAGTAAAACTACTATAACAATTGGAAACATTTTGCATACAAACTCCTAATTTACAGGTGGTTCTATGATATAACTATTGGTCTTGCTTCTATAGCCTAATGTACGAAATCAATAATTTCCATGGCTTGTCAGATTCTGAATTGTGATTATAGTACTGTTAATAGGATGTCATATCTGTTGTAATCAGTTGTTTTTACTTGTGTAACAATATTGAAATGCTCAGTGGTAATAATATCACCATAATCCTACACCAAAATATGAGGACTGACTGGGCTGGGCAGATGGCTCAGTAGAATAAGCACTTGCCTGGAAAGTGCAAGGGTCTGAGTTCAATCCCCAGATTAAAAAAAGATGAGGCCTGAGCCAAAAGAAAAAAATTCACACTCTCACTTAATTGGGAAGGTAAGATCTTGTGACAGACATAAACAAGTTTCTCCTGCAGAAAGAAGATATCCCTAAAGTACACAATATTCCTGGAAAAGCCATAATACTATTGATACAACTACCTATTACCAGGGCTGGCCAAATAGCTCAACAGATTAAAGCCCCTGCAGGAAGGCACAGTGGTCAGCATTCAATCCTCAGGCCTTCTCTGCCGGACCCACCTCCAGGGTGCACTGAGACAGCAACTGAGACTGGGCATAGTCGTATATATCAGCTCTGGGGAGGCTATAAACAAATGGATCACTACAAGTCTGATCTAGTAGTGAGACCTCGAACATCCTGTAGAACCTCCCCTAAAATAATTTTTAAAAAGACACAAAAAAAACCCTATTACCAAAACTTATGAAAATCATCACAGACAACAACATAATTTTTTTAAAAATACAAAAAGTCAAAGGTAAGAAGAAAACTGCAATCTCAGACCTTCATCCCACCCAGAAGTTCAAGAGATATTGACATAGAAACAATTAGAAGTCACATACATGAAATTTCTGGGTGGGAGAGCTTCTGGCTTCCCTTTGCCCATGGAAACTTTCCAGACCAAAACTTAGGAATGCTGCTTGAGTGAGATCATCTACCACACCCTGGGGACCCCTCTACCCCTCCTGAGCCCCTGCCCCCGACCCCATGCAGTGAGTGAGAACCACTGTGACATTCTTGGGACACACAGATCCAGACTTAGCCCAGGCCAGGCTAGTGTGTAGGAGAGCTTCTGCGCTCCGCTGTGCTCCGGGGCCAGGGGCACAACACAGGGGCACCACAGTTGGCTGAACACAACAGCTGGACCCAAGTCAGGCATAACTTGATAAACTCACACTTAATAGATCTGCACTCAAATTTCAGTAGGTGGTAAGGTCAGAGCTTGCACCAAAGCTCTACACCAAAGGTCAGAAAGTCAGTGCTATATGAAATGGCAAAGAGAAGGAGCAAAATGCAATCTCAGGCCTCGAGCCCACACAGAACAAGTGCAGAAGACACTAACTCAGCTGAAATGAATGAATTAACAGCATTGAGAGTAAAGAAACAAAAGCAAAAGGTATAGAGGAACTCAGAGTGGAATCAATTTCTCAAATAAAAAAGAAATCTCTGAATTCATAGCATATGAAGTAAGAATCAAATACAGAGACATATGGGGGAAACCCAGTGCCCACCCACAACAAGTGCAGAGCACAATAGCTCAGCTGAAATATGTGAGTTAACAGTGTCAGAAGTAAAGAAACAACAGCAGAAAGTTATAGAGGAAATCAGAGCAGAATTAATTTCTGAAATAAAAAAGGAAATCTCTAAACTCATAGCATCTGAAGTAAAGAATCAAATACAGAAACATATGGAGGAAACCCAATCTGAAA
>NDGM011217809.1:328-26160 GCA_002564305.1 Octomys mimax
CCCCCAGCACCACATGCCAGCCGGCCCCGCCCCCTGGTGGGCTGAGCTGGCCACATACACACAAAATAAATAAATAAACAATTTTTTAAAAAATAAATAAATAAATAAAAGAGGCAGTTTCCAAGCAATTTGTCCAAATCCCCAAATCTCCTTGATAAAATGGAAGTATGAAACTTATTGGGGGCCTTCCCCTTAGCTCAGTTCTTTAAGTGGCTGCTTCAACAAAGCAGTCAGGCTCAGGTTGCTGTGGTTCGATCCCCACAACTCAAGCCAGCCAAACCTGCCCTGAGGTCATCCACACCAAAAAAAAGAAAAAGAAAAAGAAAGAAACTTATCTTGTAGAAATACCAGCATTAGTTAGGTTATAAGTAGGAGGATTCTATTAGAACAAATAATGCCAACTTTAAAGAGTAAAATAATTGAAATTTCAATATAAATGTGACCAGAAGTCTAACTAAAAAAATGCATGTATTTATTATTTTCCATTTCTTTGATAACTTTACTCTGTTGTATCTTTAGCTAAATTAGCTAATTTTTCTGGTTCATGAAGCTAGTATACAAATGTCCCCTTGAAATTCTATGTGGATCCAATTTCAATTAAAATATAGAGTTTTTAAATGCTAGGGTTAATCAGTCAGGGCATACTAGAGAAACATATTTAATGCAAAATATATAACTATATAAGAATTTATAAGATTTGCTTACAGTAGCTGCCCAGAGTCTGCTTGGCAAACATGCAAAAGAGCTGTCTGTGCATGGGAGACCCAAAGGACCCAGTTGAAGGCTTAGATCTCACTACAGTGTCCTATGCAAGTCCCTGTTGGGAGGCTGAAAGGCCTGCAACAGAGGCTGAAAGATCTGTGCCAAAAAGCTAAAGGGTCTTTACTGAAGGCTGAAGTCCAGGCTGGAAGTGAGGAGGTAACATTCAAGGTGAAGGTGCAGACTGGAGCAGCTCAGAAGAAACTGAAGTGGATCCATCTTTCCTCATTTCCTCTTTATTCCATTCAGAGGACAAGCCTGTTGCTTGGTATCACTCATAACCAGAGTGGGCCTTCTGTCTTCAGTAAATCCCTCAGGCACACTCAGACATGCTGATCCAATTTAGTTGAGCATTTTTGTACTCTAATTGACACAATCAGTTAACTATCACATGGGGAAAACAAAACTAAGAAATAAAAGCAACACCAAGCTACCCCAATAAATAACTTACAGCTTCACCATTTATTAAAATAATCATTATCTAGCTGAAGAGAAGCATCTAGAAGCATCATTTTATTTAGAAAATTTGAACCATTATGGTCTAGACAAAAAAAATTATTTGCAAACTATCCATTCCACTTATGAGTTACAGCATAAATTGAATATACTATTGCCTGCAATTAACCATAATTTTTTCTATATCCATCATTACAACTATATTATAGCAAAATACAATTGCATCAATCAACTAGCTAACGTTGACAATTCAAGAGATTTAAATAATAATCTTAGGGATTTTCAGATTTAACATCATAATTTATAATAGGTTATTATTAATCAAGTACAAATGATTGTATCTCCAAAAACTGAGACATACACACAAAAAAGAATCAGCCTTTTGGAATGAATTGACCTCTGGACATCCCCAGAGGAGCCCTATCTGAAGCAAAGCAAGAGACTGTTACAGTGACTTTGTTTAGAGCCACTAGGTTAGTTTATGCTGCCTTCTCACCCTTGTTTCTCTATCAGCACTTCAACTGTCTTTTCCCATCTTCCTTATTAGCTAACAACATTGAATGACCCAGCCTAAAGTTCCAGTGGTCTTAGAAGGGGTTTTGGCAAAACCTGTTTTTCTCTTCCTGTCTCAAGACACTTCAAAGGCATCAGACTGTGTGGTTTACTCTACTTCTTGTAAGTGACTTAGGAGTACAACAAGATGAAGAAGCAGAGGAGCTGAAAATGCTTTGTATCTTTCTCCACCTATGTGACCCAAAAAGACTTCTATTCTTGAAGGATAATAGGATTTGTCAGGGTGACTTCTATTTTGTAAAGTTCTACTAAAGATCTTAGAATTTTAGAGAATAAAACTTTTCATTGGAATTGAAAATGTCTTTATTCTTAAGAACATACCATCATATATTTCATGTGTCTAGCTGGCTAAAACCTGTAAACAAACTCTCTAAAATGCACCTTTCACACAGCTTCCCCAATGGGACAGTTTAAACAATGGAACTAAGGGTCAAGGGCTAAACTTAGGAAGAAAGAAATAAGATCAGAAGTGGAAGACTTTTTATTTCCTGAAAAACTAGCAAATCCGCAAAGACTTCGGTTTCAGTGAAATCCTCTAAGGAATTTGACTTTTCTTGATGGGACCTCCAGCATAAATGCTATCTATTTTCACGAGTCTTTACAATCTATACTAATCTTTATCATCCTCTGATTTAGGCTGAGCCAAAGGGGAATGGTAGCATCAACAAGAGACTCCCATCCATTGTGGAAGATGAAGAAGAGGAGGAGGAGGGGGAAGAAGAGGAAACGGCCTCCTTGTCTCCCATCTACACCAGACGATCCTCCTCCTCACGCAACAAGAAGGTTGGAAGCAATAAAAGCTACCTAGGATTAAGCTTAAAGCAGCTGGCCTCAGGAACAATGCCTTTCCACTCACCCATGAGAGTCTCCAGTTCAAATTCCCCTAAAACCAAGCAGGAGACAGAACCTCCTAACCACAATAAAAAAAGAGATAAGAACTTGAAATTGCAACTTTCCATTTTGAATACTGCTGGACCTCCAGACCTCAGTCCAAGGTAAGGGTTTCCATTGTCTAACTCTTTCCTATGTGAGATTAGCTTTAGTACAGACTAGTACATATACAGTAAGTTCATCAGCCATTGGGGCCTTTCTGCTACCCAAGTTCATGGCCTGGATTCTTCAGTTTCCCTGAATTTCATGTGCAGTATTTTGAGTATTTGCACAGGTGTGTGAACGGTAGGGGAACGAATGATTTTTAATAATATTTTCAAAAGGACTCATTCCTTTTGTCCTCTCTTTAGATTCCTTTGGTTGTACTTATTAACTAATTTTTCTACATTGTGTTTGAATTTATAAACTTATAGTCAAAGTAAAAAAGATGACATCCATCAATGTTATTCTATTAATGTGTCATCTTACCAAGAGTTTCAAGGAGCAGTAAGCTGAAACCATAAAGTAAATGAGGAGCTGAGTTGTACTTTCTATTCTATTCTCCTTATTATTTTATGCAGTTGAAGCTTAGTTTTATTCCTTCTTTCTTCAATAAGTATCAAGGCCATTTATTTGTTTGTTTTTATAGTGCTAGGGATTGAATTCAGGGCCTTGTGTGTGCAAGGCAGGAGCTTTACCACTGATCCATGTCCCTAGATCCTCAGTTTGATCTTTAATTGCAAGAAAAATTACCTTAGAAATTTAGATTTATCCCTATGTCATAGACTAATATTTCAGAGATATTAAATACTCAAAGCTGGACTCAAACTTGTTTCTCCACTCATAAATGAAGTGATGTTTATGGTATAATGAGTCACTTGAAGAACACAAATTATCCATTAGGAGAGAATATTAAGGAAAGAAGTAAGCAAAACAGTTTTAGTGATATGTGAGTGAATATTAAATATTCAGAGATTCATTTGAGGATCGTTAATTTGAAAACAATGCTTAACTCTTCTGGTTCTTACATTTTTACAAAAATAAAAAGTAATACATTTTAAATACAAGGCATATATGTCAGATATGTGAAATAGACATATATGTAATGTGAGCCTACATTTGTTTCTAAAAAGTGTGTTTTTCCTTACAGAAAGATTTTGAGAACATATGCTAAAATGTTGTCAATAGTGGTAATTTACAGGTGACTTTTATTTTCTGTTTTTTGTGCTATCCAATATAGTAACCATTTGGCTTAGAAGATGATTAAGTAAAAAAAAAAAAAAAAAAAAAAGAAGAAGATGATGATTAAGTGCCTGAAATATTGTTAATGTAAATTAATTTTTGTTAGTGTAAATTAAGAAGCTCCATAATTATAAAATGCACTTCAGATTTTAAAAAATTAGTTTTAAGAGGGAATTTATGTCATTAGCAATAAACTTTAATATAAACATTATAAATCAAGTAGAAACATTTTTGAAGTCTTCTAAACATAACTAGTACTCATGAATGTAAGTGTACAGCCAACTGGTGTCCTTTCTTTTAAATAGAATTGTTGATGGGATTGAAGATGGAAATAGCAGTGAAGAGAGTCAGACTTTCGATTTTGGCTCTGAACGAATGAGAACAGAATCCAGAATTTCCCCACCTCTTGGAGGTAAGTTCTTCAGTCTTCTGTCTTGGTGTGATATTTCTCTTGAACTTGTAATGTTACTTTTGGAAGGTTCTTTTATTTCATTGCTATTGGAGTTTTCTACCAATAATAGAACTCCAACAATGTTGTTGAATAATTTCGTATGTCTGTGCCATTTCTAAATTATTAAGAAGTTAATTATCATTGTGCCCTTGTCCACACTCCATGCCTTTCCACTTAGCAAACAAGGTAAGTAACATACCAGGAGAGTCAAATTATTCCTATTCTTCAGGTAGTACCTATGATTTCCTATTTTATATTGAGACTAATTCACAAAAATATTATCTAAATGAAATGCATTGTAGGAACAATGCTTAACAAATTCATTGGGTAACAGTTCATGAACTTGCAGTTTGTCCAGGGATAGACAACTTTCAGAATGATGTTAGCATGTTGAAAGTGATAAAGAACTATAGGAAAGGAAATGTTATCCTTAATGATACTGAACTAATGTAGATCTACTAAATCAAGCCCATAACACACCACCTCACAATCCCTCTGACTGAATCCTGAATTTGTGGCCTATAAAAAAATCCATCAACATGAGTAAGGGAAGAATTGACAAACCTTAAAGACACAGTGCTCTGAATCTGTAGTTAATAAAGAGAGAATGTGAACAAGCCTTAAGCAGGCAGAGCTAACACAAAAAACGATTATTTCCAAGCTACCCAATGCAAAATGGCAATTCACTACCCATTTTCTTCTCCCATCCACCAAATTTTGGGATCCTCACATAGAAATTTTTTGCTAATTAGCAAATCTCAGCATGGAGGAAACCACAATGAAGAAAGACATTTGAATTTATAATCTGGTCTTTGGGGGGTTCTGTTTCATAGCATAGCAGCATTTCACCTCAGTCATGATCTTTCTACCACCTGTCACCTTCTGAGGAAACTGAGGGGATCTTGAGAGACTCCGTGGGGACTCAAGGAGAGACGCCTACAAGAGGAGAAGGAATGTGATCTTGGTCCCTTAATTCAATTGAGTTATGCATATTAATATTACTGTGCTTGGGGGGAAAAGTCAAAGAAATCCTATCATAGTCAACCTGATATATTTGCCATGAAAAGCCAGTGGCGGTTTGAAACAATAAGTTTTCTTGTTTGGTTCACCTAGACAAAACACGCAAAACTTCACCGTGACCATGCATGGATTTCTGTTTCCACAGCTCTCCTAGCTTCTTCCTTTCCCTTGCCCCACCCGCTATCCTTACACTCATCCATTCAAGCAATAAAGGTTCTTTATTCTGTCCCCTAAATATCCCAGTTCTGCACATTGCCATGCTTCTCTCCTCACTGCCACTGCTTTTCTTTTTTTTTTAAACCATATCCATTCTGTCTCTTTCCTGTGTTTGTGCCAAAGTCTCTTTTCTGGTCTCACACTGTATTCTGTGCATAGTGAAAATATTTAGTATACTCTTCCTACCAGGCTTAAAGCTCTGAAATGGTTTCCTAGTGCTCTTAGGATGAAACACAAACCTATGGCATAGGTATTTTGAAGTATCTCTATTCCCTGACAGATTCTAAGCTCTATGCAGGTGAACTAGATTTTCTGTATTTATTGATGTCTCCTATGAAGGAATATTGGCTTATTATATATTACTTACAATCATTTGTTGAATGATGAGGTTACCTCTGCAAAATATCTCTGCAAAGCAAGCTTTTATTACTCTGCTTTGGAGTGTTCTGAGTGGCTCTCTCAACCCTAGCAAGTTTTTCTACTCCTAATTGATGAGAATTAGTATGATTAAAAAGAAAAAGAGAGGGAAATTGATTCTGTCCAATCTTTTCCACTCCAGCTAGCACTGACTCATCTGTACTTTTTGTCCTGGACAGAAATAAATGTACTTGGAAGGGTAAGGTAGAGAAAAAGAAGTAGAAAAGAAAAAAACTAGGAAATGGGAGAGATTACCTCTTAGAGTGACACAAGAGGATACAGGAAAAATACAAAAGATGAAATAGATTTGGAGACAATGTTCCCATTAGTATAGGAATTAATGTTTAGAAGAGAAAGAGAGAAGGAAAAGAGCATCCTTTTACTGTGGCCCGCGTTCTGACTGTGTTAACAATTTTAGAGAATTGTCAGAAAACAGAAAAATGTGCCATTTCAGTATGTAGTGGTGATTATGTTCAGGATAACGGGAGATTTGCTATGGATAAATCCAATCAAAGCCACCACTAAGTGATGGGCCTGGTTCCAAAGAGTGTATCAGACACCATCCAGAGAAGTACATGATTCTAGACACAAAACTGCAATGTACAGACATTATGAAAGGTTCCAGGTGATCACTCAGGCTTCTTTTCTTACTTCAATTGCCTTCAATTCTCAAATATGAAATTTATTCCTAAACAACTCATTCTGTGTGCATCACTTTTCAGACCCAGAGATCGGAACTGCTGTTCTCTTCATCAAAGCAGAGGAGACCAAGCAACAGATAAGCAAACTCAACAGTGAGGTATGGAAGTCTCTCTTTGGTCATGATGGTGGAGTAAGAGGAGATATAAATCCCAGTTACTGGTAGAGTAAGAGGAGATATAAATCCCAGTTACTGGAAAAGTAGTAGGAGGTGGAAGTTAGAGGCATGTGCTTACCCATTTGCCCACCAAAGTTGAGCTCCTACTCAGCCCTTCAGTGACTTACATGACCTCGGACAAGTCACTTGCCCTGTAGCTCCATGTCCCTAAGTACAAGAAAGAGGTAGTAAAAAAAAAAAAAAGAAAGAAACAAAGAGGTAGTAATAAAGCTTAACCTTGAGTCCACTGTGAAAGTACATGATAAAATTTAGGCAAATCACTTAACATAAAAAGCACAAAAGAAGTTATAATTATGATAATATCATAAGTACAATGATATTTTAATTGGCACTTTTCTAATTTTTGTGTCCTTTTATTTTAACCAATTTAAAGTAACATCATTAGTTCAAAGAAAAATGCAATTTTTAAGAATAATCAAATGGCCTAAATTCTATTCTTTCTCTGACATGTATTTGCTGTCTATATTTGAGCAGTTTGTTCCATGGATCTTACTACCTATCCTTACTATCTATCCAAAATAAATTTTCATCACTTTTTGTCTCATATGAAAATCTAAATGTAAATGAATAAAGTAAAAGATATCATAGGAAACTAGAAAGTGGACTGAAGGAAGTGAGTAAAAGAATCAGGAGGGTGGCCAAGGAGATAGCTCAGTGGACTAAGCACCTGCCTAGTGAGGGCCCAGGTTCGATCCCTGGCACCACATACCACGCTGGCCTGCGCTGAGCTGGCTACCAAAACCAGTCATAGTGGAGCATGCCTATAATCCCAGCACTGGGGAGGCTGAGACAGGAGGATCATTACAAATCTGAGCTGTGTAATGAGACCCTGTATCAAATTAAAGAGAAAAAAAAGATAAAAGCATTGAAAATCATCAAGATATATTGTTACATACATGTACCAATTCCCCCAAACAGCATCACTATTCTGTATTACAAACATTCGCTAACAAAAATATAAGCTAATTATTTACAAACAACTTTGCTATTCACCCATCTTAAGCATAATTTAATGAGTTTCAGTAATTTTATTGAGTGATTAAACTATCACCAAGAAACAATTGTTAAATTTTATTTTATGCTCCCAGTAATATCACTCACACACATTTATACTTAATCCCTATGCCTACATCCAGCCCTAGGCAGCCATTTATCTGCTGTCTATTGCAATAAAATTTACCTTTTCTACCCACTTAGTAGGAACAGAGAAACAGAGGAATTTCTTGAGTATTGCCTTAGTTTGAGTTTCTTCCTTCTAAAGTCAATAAATAAAAACAGAGACAATTCAGATGCAGTTTAACAGAGCTGACCCAGGCAGCATGGGAGAAGAGTAGAATGAATGAATGAATGAATGAATGAATGAATGAATGAATGAATGAATGACTTAGTTAAGCTTGAGGACAAAAGGCTTCTTCGGGTGGGCTCCTCTGCCAGACTATGATGGGCAACTCGAAAGCATTTTACGAAAAAGCAAGGAAGAAGTAGACTTCTTTGTGGCTACCAAAACCAGTCATAGACTCTTGGTGCAGGTCTGGCTGCAAAGAGGACAGAAAGATTTCTCAAGAGAAAGATACAGGAAGACATAGGATTGTGTCTGGTCACCTTCCGGGTAGACCTTGGCAAGGGCCCCTGAGCTGGTGCAAAGTAATAGAACCCCTCTCTAGGACTGAAAAGTTACATTCTATGATGACCCCCAGGGGGAAATGGAAGGAACCACAGGCACATTTAGAAAATGGTTGGCGGTGATGCAAATTGTACAAAGGAGAGTTATATAATGGCATTTAATTTCTAGTTATTTGAAATAATGAAGGATTTCCCAGCTTGTCATAAAATCCAGTTTTCTCTTAAGTTTGTATTTCTTTCAGCTTCTGAGGATATAGGTTTAAGAGCCATCTCTCCCTCTGTACCTACATTCTCTGACACTGAGATTGTTGCCAGCAATGAAACATAGTAACAAGACAGAAAAGGAAAAATTAAATAGTATACTAACTGTATTGAAAGCCCCTAAGTCCCAGGGACTTACTCAAAGACAAGATCATTCAAATTGTTAAAAATACATCATAAAGACTGGGTGCGGTGGCACTTGGGAGACTGAAAACAGGATCACTACAAGTCTGATTTGTGTAATGAGACCCTGTACTAAATACATAATTTTTTTAAAAAGTAAAAAATAGGCTATTAGGGCTGGCCAGATAGCTCAGCAGACTGAAGTGCCTACTTAGGCAGAGCGCAGCAGCCGAGGTTCTTTCCCTGGCTTGCCATGCTAGCCCTAGCCTGGAGACTGAGACTGGGCGTGGTTGTATGTACCTGTAATCCTAGCACTTGGGAGGCTGAAAACAGGAGAATCACTACAAGTCTGACCTATGTTGTGAGACCCTGTACACCCTGTAGATCCTGTCCTAAACTCATTAAAAAATAAATACATCGTAAAGCTGGGTGTGGAGGTGCACACTTATAATACCATTGTTCAGGCTGAGGCAGGAGGATCTCTTGGAGTTTGAGGCCAGCCTGGACTACATAGCAGGACCAAATGTCTCACTGAAGAACTGGATATTAGTATTCACTGTAATTTCTTTTCAGATATTGTTCTCAGCTAAACCATCCGTTAATACTGTTTGAATTCATTCTTGAATGTATAAGAATATTTAATGGTTTTAAGAGCTATCTCTTGGCTCAACTATTAGAGATAATGATTCCTCTAGGGAGGGGGAGTGTTTATACCTCAGGGCTCTATATCTGAATACGTTATTTTCTTTTGACAAAGTGGGAAAGTGGTGGAAATGTTAAAACAAATAAATATTTCTTCAGTACTATTTTGTATCTGTGATTTCTTTTCTAGGAAGAGGACATAAATATTTTTATCTTGTCATACATTGGAATAGAAAGGTCAAGATGTAATGTCAATGGCCCAAGTTCCTCAAAAAATTTGATTTCCCTTACTATAAATTATCTCATGTCTTCACTGTTGAAGCTTAAACAGAAAATTCTTATTTACATATAGCTTATACACTCTTGATGGTTTGAGTAGGTCATTAGAGGCCGCAAAACCAGAATACAAATCTAGCTTGGCTTCAAATTATAAAACTGCCACTCAGAATTTCTTAGTTTTGTTTTTCATATTTCCTGTACTGTTGTTTATATACAAAAATATGCTTTAAGGGCCAGCCAGATAGCTCAACGGATTAAAGCACCTGCAAGCAGGCTCAGGGGCCAGGTGTTCAATCCCCGGGCCTGCCGTGCTGGCCTACCCCCAGGGCAAGCTGAGACAGTAATTGAGACAGGGTGTGGTGGCGTACACCTGTAATCCCAGCTGTTGGGAGGCTGTAAACAGGTGGATCCCTACTATGAGCCCAACCTAGTCATGAGACCCTGAACACCCTGTAGACCCTTCCCTAAAATACAGAGAGAGAGAGAGAGAGAGAGAGAGAGAGAGAGAGAGAGAGAATACTTCAAGTTCAAACTTAATTTTTTCTGTTTTGTCTATTTCCTAGTTCTTATACACATGATCAGTTGATTGCTTTATCAATTGTTTATTCTATTCTTTGGTTAGTAGCAAGCAAGAAAAAAGTCAACAAATATGGGATATACAGCGGGTCAGTAGTGCTGCCACAAATAAAGTCCAATCCAAATCTATGTGAGGTATTGTGTGAACTGTGAGAGCATTGTAGCATCTCTGTTGTGGCATTTGCTTAAAGATTTAAGGTATGAACAAATTTTCCATCAATGCGCAGATTTCATAATGAGAATTGGTTGGCAATATGTGACAAATTATGGAAGGATTAATGTCGGCAGTAGCCTGCATTTACTGAGCAGTTAAGAGAGTTGAAAAGATGTAGGGCAGTTACTAATATTAGCACTCGTTGAATAACACTGCCACGGGTTTGCAGTGGAATAAGAGTGCGAAGCTAAGGAAGTTCTTTGGAAATAATAAAAGTCACTGTGGGGAAGGAAGGGCCGTGTTAGTCAAACGCTCCGTTTCTGAAAAGGTTTGTAGGTGAGGGTGAGAGCGTGCTCTCCTTTCTAAAATCGGCTTGACCCAGAAAAACGCCGTGAGGAGGCCGCCAAAAGAAAACACTCTGCCACCAGCAGAACAAGACATAAACTTGCTACGGAAAAAGGGAAGTAGCTCTGGAGGGAGACAGATGCCCAGATCTTTATTTTCTGACTTCAGCAAGGTATTTGCCTTTCCTAAATTTACATTTTCTTTTATTAACTGGCACTAAAATATAGAATTAAAGGGATGTGAGCATTTAATAACCACATGTAAAGCGCAGTGGCTTCCTAAGGACCTGGCCAATAAATCCTGACACCTTTCTCTTCCAAAGTTGCAATTCAATTTAGCAAAAGTGGTTCTCATATATGTACCTTCCTAAGACATATGAGTGTGCAGCAGAGAAGAAAATGGGGATGATGAGTCTGTGCTTATGGAATGAGTTGAAGAATGAGTGGTGATAAGAACATATTTGAAACCGATGCTGTGATATATGCCTGTACATCACAAGTTCAAGCCCAGCCTGGGCAGTTCAGTGACCTAGCTGCATGTTGTCTCAAAATAAAAAAAGAGGAGGGATTGCAGCTCTGTTTGAAGACCCTGGGTTCAATCCACAGTATTGCAATTTTGTTTTGGGGAATGCATTTTATCACAAAAGTGACTGCTTTTACCTGAGAAGCTTTCCTTTTTGCTGTAAAGACACTCAATATGAAATTTGAATAGAAAATTATATTACAGATCATTTAAATTTTGGTACATAGTATTTTAGCTGTAGTAGTCTGATGTAAAAGAATCATGATATTTATTTTTTAAAAATGTTTATGCTGTAGGGTTTAACAGACTTAAGAGAAAATAGGCACAGTATGCCTGTTTAGAAATGCTTAACCATGATAAAACTACAAAGAAATAAAACTGCCAAGTTTAGCAGAAATATAAGTAGAACCAAATCTACATTGTGAAACTGAGAGGATGGAGGTATCTTCTTAATCCATTCCTGCTCACCCAAGTGTACTTTAGTTCAAATGCTTCAGTCATCCAGCTTTGGTATTTTATTTTGCTTGTACATGAAGGAAGTCTGGTGCTTTATCTTGAGTTTTAAATAAATCATAAGGAAAATGAAATCTGCAACATGTTTGAACAGAACATAAGCTCTGTAGAAACAAAGCAACTTATAATAATATTTTAAAATGTAGCCTGACTTTTCATGCTATTTAACTATTTTTTAATAATTTTATTTGTATGTAATTAATATGTCATGCAATTTATTCTGTAAAAGTGCAACATTTGACAGTGTAGTCATGAACTTCATCCCCCACAAAAAAAAAACCCACACCATGCAGCCACTAACTCTCAGTACCGTGGCTCTCGTGTCCCCAGCACTAGAGAGCCACTATTAATCTGCATTCTGTATTTACAGGTTTACCAGAGGTGGACATTTTATGTCAATGGACTCATCAACTTGCTGTCTCTTGTGACTATTTTCTTTATTCTCTTTTTGTTGTTGCTTCTGCTTAGCCTAACATTTTCAAGATTTATTACATTGGAGCAGAGCAGTACCTCAGTGCTTTTTACTGCCTAGCAATATTCCAACGCATGAATATATGATATGCTATCTATTCATCAGTTAAATTCACTGGTTAATTTTATCATGATCACATAGGGTGTTATCACTTTTAGCTAATATGAGTAATGCTGCTATAAACACTCATGCATAATTTTTTGTGCAAACATATGTTTTTATTTCTCTGGAGTATATACCCAGAAATGGATCTGTTGGATCACATGTCAAGTCTGACTTTAGATGTTTGAGGAACTGCCAGGCAATTTTTTAAAAAATGGAAATGTTTTACATTCTAGGAAGCACTGTGGCAAGGTTCTGAGCTCTACAGCTCCTTTCCAACCATTCTTGTCTATGGACTTCTAGAGTTTGTGATTAATTCATAATTCAGTGCTGGGATGATGGTTGTAGGTGCTGCTGGGTTTGTGAGTGTGAGTGCTACACCCAGCCCAGGGCAAATAGCCTGAATACAACATATGAGGAAACAGACTTGCTCTCTGTTGCCACTGCTGCTACTCCTCCCATTTGCTCTTGCTCCTTGCTGTTTTCCACTACCAGAATGGCTGCCTTCTGTCTTGTGCCACTTTGCCTTGGAGCCAGCCAACTATGGACTGAAGCCTCCACTAGCTGTCAGCCAAATAACCTTTCTTTCCTTGCTTCTGGGTGTTTGGTATTTTGTCCCAGCAATGACAGAAAAGTAACTGAGACAGGCACTTTGTTCATGTGTTATCTGTCTTCTTTGTAGAACTGGCCATGCAGATCAACTTCCACTTGGTAATTGAGTTGCCTTTTCTATTGCTTACTCATTAGAATTTTTGTTATGTTCTAGAAAGAAGGCCCTTATCAAATATATAATTTACAAACTTCTCTCATTTCACAGACTACCATTTAACTTTCCTGATCATATCCATTGAAGCATCAAACTGCTAGTTACAATAATCTGCAATTTATCTATTCTTTTTTTGGTTCCGTATGCTTCTAGGCTCATATGTAAGAAACTGTTACCTATCCTAAGGTCATTCTTGTACTTTCTTCGAAAAGGTTTATAAATCTTTGAATGAATTTAAATTATCTTTTATATATGGTATGAACTTTGGGTCCAGTCTTGTTTGATTTTTGTTTGTGGACATTCAGTTACCACAAAATATTTACCACAAAATTTCCACTTAAAGATTTACCACAACTGGATGTCATTAAAAACATTTTGCATTCTTCACCAAATGGTGTTGACCCTCTTCAGAAAGCAAGTAATTGTAAATGTGAAGTTTAATTTCTGAAATCTTTGTGCTACCGATGTTTCTATCTGCATGTAAGTACCACACTGTCTTCCTAGCTATAGCTTTGCATGAAACTTTGAAATGAACAAATGCAATTTTCTATCATTTTTCATCTATCTTCCAATTGCCTTAATTATTTTGGGCCCCTTGAAATTCCATATGAAGTTTAGAAGCACCTTATCAATTTCAGGAATAAAGATAACTGAGTTTCTGATAATGAACATTGATTCTTAGAACATTTTGGGAAATATCACCTTCAGAATACTAAGTGTGCTAGTGGAGACATATGAGGTTTTCCTCACTGCTTAAAAGGTTTGCTTTAACTTCGCTTAGCAATTTTTAGTTTATGATTTTGTACTTTCTTGCTTAAATCTATTGCTATGCATTATATTACCTTTATACTACTATAAATGAAATAGTGTTCTTGCTTGAACTTTAGATTATTTATTGTTAGTGTCCAAATTATAACACGTTTTTTGCATGACTAACTTGTGCCTAGCAAATTTGTAAAACTTGTTGACTATTTCTAGTATATTGGGGTGTATCTGTGTGTCTGTGTGTCTGTGTGTCTGTGTGTGTCTGTGTATCTGTGTGAGACAGAGAGGAGAGAGAGAGAGGGGGAGAGAGAGAGAGAGAGAGAGAGAACTAGGAATCAAACCCAGAGATGCTCTATCATTGAGCTATATTACATCAGAACATTTGTTTTCTTTTATTTTGAGACAGGATCTTGTTAAGTTTTCCAGGCAGATACCACTGTACCCACCAGTGTTTTTCTTTTTCCTTTTAGTAATAATTTTTATTACTTTATAAACTATTGGATTTCAATGCATTTTCATATATGTGCATTAACATTTTTTAATGTTATCCTCTATTACCTTCTCTTAGCTGTCTTCCCCCATCCCTTTATTTCCCTCCTTTTGTCTAGAAAGTTTCCCTTCCACCATAATGACATTTTTTTTCTATATTCCATATAGTAGGGGAAACCTGTGTCATTTTGAGTCTGACTTTTATTGTTTAACATAATGACACATCCAGTTTTCAACAAATGACATAATACCCTCTATAGCTACATAATCATCTTAATCATCCTTCTTCTTCTTCTCCTCCTCCTCCTCCTCCTCCTCCTTCTTCTTCTTCTTCTTCTTTTTCTCCTCCTCCTCCACTTCCTCCTCTTCCTCCTTCTGCTCATCCTCCTCCTTCTTCTTTTTCTTCTCTCTCTCCATATAGATGTATAGATATGGATAGATGTATAATATATCTTTTAATGACTGTAAATGACTATATCAGTGATGCTTAATGAAATATTCTACTTCTATATATTTCTACATAATCTATGTAGAAAGCTATAGTTTATCCATTAACTTACTTGTGGGTGCCTAGGCTGGCTCAACATTTAGGTATTATAAATTGTGCCATTCTTCTGCTTGTTCCCCTTCTACACAGAAACTTTTAATTTGATATAATTGCATTTATCTACTCGTTATGATTTCCTGTGCACTTGGATCCTATTCAGAAAGTCTTTCCCTTGTACCCATGATATCAAATATTTCCCAATGTTTACTTTTAGCACCTTTAAAGTTTCAGAATTTAGACTAGATTACATTATTCATTTTTAATTGATTTTCCTAAAAGATGACAAATATGGAGCTAGTTTCAATCTTCTAATATAAATATCTAGTTTTTATGGCACCATTTATTGAAGAGGCAGTCTTTTCCCCAATGTATGTTTTTGGTCCATTTGTAAATATGGTGTTATAAGGGTACATTCCCACAGCCTCAGCTCTACATCATGGGTTTCTGTGTTTATTTTTGTGCCAGTATCATACTGGTTTTGTTTTGTATTGTTTTTGCTTATTTGTTTGTTTCAAACCAGGGTATTATGATGCCACCAGCCCTCCTTTTCTTACTAATGATTGCTTTGGCTATTGCAGGTATTTTATGTTTACATGTAAATTTTTGGATTGTTTTTTGTTAGTTCCATGAAGAAACATATTGAAATTTGATGGGGATTGCATGAATCACTAGATCACTTTCAATAATATGACTGTTTAAGCAATATTAGCTCTGATTAGCTGATCCATGAGCATGGAGATCTTTCCTTTTTCTCGTGTCTTCAATTATTTTTTTCTGTGTTCTATAAATTTCACTGTAGAAGTCTTTGTATCATCTGTTGGGTTAGATTAATATCTACATATTTTTTTCAAGAAGCCCCTAGAATTAATAAACAAATTCAGTAGCATAGCAGGATACAAAGTCAACAACCAAAAATCAATACCATTCCTCTACACAGATAACAAACTCACTGAGAGAGGAATTAAAGAAACAGTACCCTTCACAATAGCATCCAAAAGATGAAATACTTAGGAACTGTTGTAAGAAATGAAGTAAAAGATCTATACGATGAAAAGTACAATACTAAAAAAGGAGAGAAATGAAGATTTTAGAACATGGAACGACATTCCTTGCTCCTGGTTAGGAAGAACAAATATATGAAAATAGCCATATTTCCAAAATTGCTATACAGATTTAATGCTATCCCTAACAAAATATCATCAACACACCTCACAGTTCTAGAAAAAATGTTGCTAAAATTTATTTGGGATCAGAAAAAACCTAGAATAGCAAAGGCAATCCTGGACATCAAAGGCAAGGCAGGAGACATCATAATCCCTGACTTGAAATTATACTACAAAGCTACTGTGAGAAAATCAGCATGGTACTGGCAATAAAAAAGACCTGAGGATCAATGAAATAGGTTAGAAGATAGACATACAACTACAAGCACACACAGCCACCTTGTTTTTTGTTGTTGTTGTTGTTTGTTTGTTTTGTTTTGTTTTTTTCTTTTGGTAGTGTCTCAGACCCTACACAGCTCGGACTCATAGTGATCCTCCTGTTTTTGGCCTCCCTGGTGCTGGGATTACAGGCATGTGCCACTACACCTGGACTTCATTGCTGGCTTAGCACACCTAGGAGTGGGGCCAGCATAGCATGTGGTGTCAGGGATTTAACCCTGGCTCCTGTGCTTGCCTAAGCAATTGTTCAGTCTGCTGCTGAGCTATCTTGCCAGCCATAAGCCTCCTTATTTTTGACAAAGGGGCCAAACATGTTCACTGGAAGAAAGATAGCCTCTTTAACAAATGGTGCTGGAAAAACTGGCTCTCCATATACTGAAAACTAAAACTAATCCAGGTGTTTCACCATGCACTAAACTAAAGTCAAAATGGATTAAAAATCTAAACATAAAAACAGAAACACTAAATCTACTGGAAAAGAGTAGATAGAAATCTTGAAGATATAGGGATGGGCAGAGAATTCATGAACAAAAATAAAACTACATGGGAAATACTTCAAAGAATCAACAACTGGGGTCACATCTTATTGAGAAGTTCCTGTAAGTCAAAAGACATTACTAGGGCTGGTTTCGATATCCAGCACTACCTGCCAAGCTGGCCCTACTCCTGGGTGTGCTGAGCCAGCCACGGAGTCCAGGTGTGGCGGTGCATGCCTGTAATCCCAGTGCTGGGGAGGCTAAAAACAGGAGGATCAGTATGAGTCTGAGCTGTGTAGTAAGACCCTATACCAAATATGTTTAAAAAAAAATCACCAATAGTGAAAATAACCCACAAATTGGGAAAAAACATCTTAACCAACAACCACTCATATAAAGGACTTCTATCTAGAATATGTAAAGAATTTTTTAAAAACAGGCCCCCAAAATTAAAAAACCCAATCCAAAAATGGGCATCTGAGATGAACACACACTTCTCACAGGAAGAAATACAAAGGACATGTAAATACATGTTTTTTTGATTTTTTTTTTCATTTCATGTTTTTTTGATTTGATTCTCAGTTACTGCATCGCTGGTGTATAGAAAAGTTACTGGCTTTTACAGTTGATTTTCTATGCTGCCACTTTGCTGAACATGTTTATAAGTTCTCAGTGTCATTTGATAGAGTCTACTTTAAAGATCTACTATGCATAGAATAATATTTTCTGTAAGAAAAATTTGACTTCTTCCTTTCCTGATTGTACCTCTTTTATTTCTTTTTCTTGCATAATTGCTATTGAAAAATTTCAAGTATTGAAGTGGTTAGAGTATATTCAGTACGAAGGGTGAGAGTGGATGTATTTGTCTGGCCTTGATTGTAGAGGAAATATTTTCAGTTTTTCCCCTTTGAAAATAATTCTGCCAGTAGGATTTTTCTAGATAAGATTATAGAATCTAAAAACAGATAGTTTACTTTTTTCCTTTCCAACTTGAATGGCATTTTTAAAGAGCTCATTAGGAAGTTTTTCTTTTTATAATCTAAGTCGTGATTATCAAAAAACATGAGTAAGAGAGGAGGTTTGCCAGTGGTTGAAAGAGAACTTTTTCTAGAGACTTCAAACAAGTTTCAAATCCCATGAGGCTCTAGAAATTTCCTCCTTGATCTGGAGACACCAGCTTTTTGCCCAAGGGTGTTCATAACTCAGATGCTCTGGGAGTAAAAGAGGAATTGCTGCATTAATTGAAATAAGCCTGTCACTGCTGCTTTATATATTTTTGTGAGCATTGATTTATAGTAATAAAAAATGATCATGGAAATTTACAATAACTGGGGCTGGAGAGATAGCTTGGCTGTTGAAGTGCCTGCATAACAAGTACAAGGACCTGGGTTTGATCTTCGGTACCACATACCATGCTGGCCCCGTGCTGAGCCTGCCACTGAAACTGGGTGTGATGGTACACATCTGTAATCTCAGCACTGGGGAGGCTGAAACAGAAGGATCACTATGAATATGAGCTGTGTAGTGAGAGTCTATATCAAATAAATAAATAGTTCAATTTTTTTTTAGTTTACAATAACCAGAGGTAAAAGGGATACAATGTATGAAAAATAGTTTTTTAAAGTAACATATTTAGGAGTCTTTTCTTAAGAATTAAAGCTATACAAGGACCAGCTAGATAGCTCAGCTGACTAAAGCACCTGTTTAGGCAGAGTGTAGCAGCCGGGGTTCATTCCCAGGATGCCCTGCCACCCCCACCCTTGGGCGCACTGAGACAGTGATTGAGACTGGACTTGGTGGCATACACCTGTAATCCCCACACTTGGGAGGCTGAAAACAGGAGGATCACTAGGAGTCTTATCTACGTAGTGAGACCCTGTAGACCCTGTACCAAATACATTAAGAAAACAAGAGCTATACAGATACATCTTTAAAATAAGATTCTAGCATGAATAGTAAATTTAGTTTTCTTTAACTTCAAACTATTTTAAATATATAGAAATTGTCATAACAGATGTGTAAATAATTGTCATCATGTTTATCAAATAAAAATATGCTGTTGTGCTTTAGATATTGTACCTTAAAGAAATAAGGTTTATATTTTTAAAAAGTTTTTCTTTCTTATTTCATGAATTGATAGAGTTTAAGGAAGCATTAGACAGCAAAAGAAAAAAGATAAAAATTAAAATGAAAGATTATTTTAGAAATTGATACCAAATTAGAAGCAACATAAAAAATAAATAATAGAAAGCAAGAGTTAAAGGGAGCAAAATTTAAAGCTTCTAAACGAAGAAAAAAATTTCAAGGGAATTTGAGGGGGAAAGCATGAGAAATAAAGATATAACAGAAAAAATAGAACTCTGAAGTCAAATTCTGGGACTCAAATAAATAGAAAATGATAATTCAATAACTCAGCTAAATAAAAAAGATTTCAAACTACATGTTGAGTAGCAGTCTGGTGGAATCATTAGACTTTAAAGTAAAGGATAAATGTCTTAGACATTTGCTCAGGAAACTTCTTTTACAGAATTTACGTGGGAAAATACTGATCTACTAGACATTAGTCTTTGAGGCAGCCCATTTTCTTTTTTTTTTTTTAACTTAACGGTTTTTATTACCTCTTAGGGCAGAGTGTGACCTGGACTCTCCACTTCCATTCATGGGCCTTGTTCCGAATGATTTTTAAAACAGCTCTCCAGTATCCCTAGGAAGTTGTTTCTTCCCTGAGACAGTACTTTTCTCAAAAGATGAAATGACCATAAAAATATATAATTTTTTCTTAAGAAATGAAAATGTAAACTAAATATTTTATAGTCAACAAAATTGGCCATCAAATATCAAACGGGTAAAGTCTCCCATTGGACAAAAGTAAGATAATTTGGTGCAAAAATAAAAATGTTTCCATTTTTCTTTTCCCTTCCTTCTTCTCCCTCTCCACACTCTCTAGTTCTTCCCATTTGAACATTTTCTTCTTATTTCATATCTATTATATATTTTGGTCCTTGTTTACACTGTCAGTTTCTCACACCAGAGAAACAAAGCATTTACACAATGTGCATCTGATTTATTTCACTTAAGGGAATGGCCTCAAGATGCATCTATTTAGTTGGAAATGCCTCAAGCTTATTCTTATTTATGGCAGACTACTATTCCATTGAATTAAAAAAAAAAACAAATCTTCTTTATCCAAAGTTTTTGTAAATAAGGAGGAAAAAGGGGGTGGAAGGGAGGGTAATGGAATGGTAAAAAATAATCAAGTTATTTTATGTACAAGTACTAATTCCCTAAAATTCATGTGATTATTATATGTAATGATGTACATAAATGTACCAATAAACTAAACTAATTAAAAACTATGTTTAAGTCAATTATTTTTTTAAAAAATTTTTAGAAAAAAAACTAATTGGTCAACTTCAGATGATGAGAGAGAAATTGAGGGGTGAGGGATATAGCTGAGTGGCATAAGCATCTGCCTGGCAAGTATAAGTTCCCAAATTCAATCCCCAGTACAAAAAAAAAGTGAAAATAAAATCGATTTTTATAAAAGAGAAAACAAAGTGTTTTTCTTTCTTTTCCTGTACATCAGATTACTTACAAAAGAAATAATTCCTTATAAAATTATTTGAACTAAATAAAGTTATAAAATTAAATAGAATTACAGCTGGAATTCCACTATTTAGCAACATCTCCCAAATGAATGGATCAAGAGATTGTGCACCACTTCTTGTGAACGTCACAATAAGGAAGCCAACCAAAACCATATGCTTTGTAAAACAACTCATTGTCATCTGTAGATTGCCAAGGAATTGAACAACAACAAAAAAAAACTTACGTTACTTTGAACTTTAATCTCTTAGTGAAATATCAGTCATTGTAAGAAGAGTTAACCAAAAGATCCATAAGAGATGAGAAAGAAACTGTGTAGCAATTGTTGATGTCTTTAGTAGCAGAGAGAATAGTGGTTAGCAGGCCCTGGGTCAGGGTTGGGAAGATGTGACTCAAAAGATACAGAATTTTAGTTACATGGGTGAAATAAATCCAGGAGTTGTATTGTACAACTTGGTGGTTATAGTTAATAACAGTACACTGCACACTGAAAATTGCTGAGGTAGTAATTTTCTCACCACAGGAAAATGTGAGGTGAGGTAACTGATATTTTAATTTGTTTGTAGTAGTCACCTATGTACCATGAATATATTTCATTTCTGTCAATTAAAAAGTATTTTTAAAAAATCAGAAGACTAGGAATTGATGATAGGACTGCTACACAAATCAGACCAACAACACTGGTTTAACCAGAGGCTGTCAGAACGGCAGAATATCAGACTCCTCCCAGATAGACAGAGTCTGAACATACACATCCTCAAGATCCCTGGTAATTTCCATGTGCATTAAAGTGTGATGAGCACTGTTATTCACAGCTGATATTCTGAGAGTGGATGAGTTTGTTTGATGTTTATAGGTGGAGGTGATGATCTCATAGACAGACAGCAAGTTAGATACTAGAAACCAGCAAAACAGATGTGGAAAGCAGCAGGTTGATAAAGGGTGGACTGCTATAGTGCAATTGAAGTAATAAAGTTACGTGCAAAGCCTGCACTTCAGGAAACCCGTTGAAGTGATCACCTTTCAGACTACAACTGATCATTTATATTGGTAATGCTAGACTTGGAGTTCTTCTGTGGCCATAATTCAAGAGATAGAAGCTATACCTGCAAAAGTAAAACACCAAGTACTATTCCTGTGCGACCTAGGACCAACCACTTCATCTCCTGGCATTCTAGTATCTCCAGCTGTAGAGAAAGATGTACAACTTTTGCTAGAAATGAGACTGTGATCCTCACTTAGAGAAGTATATGCAAGTGCCAAGTATGGGTACTATTTTAGCTGACAGATGAACGCTGGCACTTGTTTTTGAACACTTTGTGAAGCAAAAAACACGAGGAGGAAATTATGCCTATCATCTCTTTTGTTTTGCCTATGTACAGAGTTTGATTGAAGTTGTCTGAATCTCATTACACATATGAGACATAACAAAGGACCAAATGAGAAATTGTTTAATTACCTGAATCAGAGCTTGTAAAAATGTATATGTGTTTGTGGCAGGTGAAGACAATTGGTGTAATTAGTACCCATAAATTTAGGAAAATTGTGTCTAGTACGAAAATGTGTACACATTTGGGGAAAAATGAGTGACAGGTCAAGATCTCTCCAAGCTAAGAAGATTATGTCAACAGATGCATTCCCCATCTGCTCACTGAGTGCATAAAAAAGGAAACCACATTTTTTTCCTCTGCCTACCAACTAAAGTTCCAGATATACTCAAAGCCCATGAATAAAACCATACTAATAGCCAAGAATGGGGAAAAGAAAACATGAAGATGAAGGAAAGCTATTTTTATGTAAAAGAAAAAGCATTGTAAAAGGTACATTTTTTCCTGGCCTTTGTTAGAAACTTATATTTCCAAGGTGTAATCTAAAGACACACTAGAATAAAATATCAGTGCACATGCTAAAAACACAATACAACTCAAAAGCTGGCAATGCATGGTGTTATTTGGAGAATAGGTCATTAAGTTGTGAATACCTTGGATCATATAATCAAATAATGTTTGAAAATCATTTCCAAGCAGTGGGGATTTCTAGGAGACACTGAAATCATGTGAAATATTTTTTTCTGTTAGACGTATAGGGACATGCATCATCTCTTGATGTTTAGGGGAGATTGATGAAAATAAGTTATTTCAATTCAGTTGAAGGACTGGCCAAATAGCTCAGAGGATTAAAGCACCTTAAAGCAGGTACAGGAGCTGGGGGGTTGATCCCCTGGCCTGCTGTGTGGGTGCCCCAGGGGGATGTGCTGAGATGGCAATTGAGACTGGGCGTGGTGACACGTGCCTGTAATCCTAGCTCTAGGGAGGCTGTAAACAGATGGATCACTATGAGTCTGATCTAGTAGTGAGACCCTAAACACCCTGTAGACCCTTTCTCAAAAATACAAAAAAAAAAAAAAATTCAGTTGAAAACACCATTAATTTGTATTAAGAAGTTCACTGTGTGGCTTACTGTTTATTACCATATTCATGTATCAATAACAATTTATTGTACTTACTTTGTGGCAGGATTGTGCAGGGGCATGAGCTATTTTAAAGAACTAATGAAAATCTGTCATCCCTGCCCACCCCTCCCCTAGCCTCCATTGGTCCTTATTCAATTCAGATCAACACGAAGTTGCCCATTCTTTCATTTTTGTCTCATAGATCATTTATAGAAAATTTTCAATCCACTCGACCGCAGTTGCTCAAACAATAGACAGACACCCAAGATCTTAAGCAATATTTTCAGTGACTACAATTATTTCCATTACTTCTTCCTATTTTAACAACAATCCATTCAAGGCAATACTTAAAAGTAAAGACTCTTCTGAAACTTATTATGTCACAGTGTTTTCAAAGAACTTATTTATCAATGCCAAGGCAGAATTAGAGAGATAATTGTGATTAAAAAAAAAAATTCTTAGGGCAAAATGTCTCTTGGATCTGTATTCCCTAAAATGCAAAAATTTCTCAACTAAGTTTAGTGCCTACTTTGCATTGTCAAATCTAGTTAGGCTGGATTTATGCTGGGATTCCAACATATATACTAGTTATATGTGAACTACATTTTATATCTGCTATATTATTTAATGCTAACAATAAGGCCCTTGAGGAAATGTGCAGAGGAAGGTAAAATGCAACATTATATCAGTGGAACTAAGTAAACATTAGAAGAATTCAGATCTTTTGGAAATGGAAGGCAGCAAACATTCCTCACAAGCCAACAGAAGATTTGAGGAACCTTCAATATAACAGAAACAAAAGTTGTGTTAGCAAGTCCTATGGAAAGGTCCGCCTCAGATTACCATGGCAAAGGGGCTGGGGATATGGCTCAGTGGAATAAGCACTTCCCTGGCAAGTGCAAGGGCCTGAGTTCGATCCCCGGTTTCACAAAAAAAAAATAAAAGATTATCATGGCCAATGGACAAGTCTGTTACCACAGAAGTGTCCCCGTGCATGACAAAAAGTGGTGCATAGCAGAAACAAAGGCATGGCCTGCACATCTGCTTGTCACCAGGTCATGTGTGTGGCTCCTGCCTGATCCTGGGAGAGCAGAGAAGGAAGAATCTTTAGCTATTCGAAAGTTTTGGATAGAAAACTGAATTACTTGGAATCACAGATGGTGTTTGCATGGCTTTCCTTCCAACAGTTGGGACTGTGGAAGGGGTAGAGAAGTCTTGGATATGAACAATTGGTTGTGCAGATGGTGTTGGTGAACTGGTTTTGCCAACAGTGTTAAATCTCATACTGATAGGTTTATATCCACAAAAGAATAAAGAGGAAGAGAAGGAAAGAGAAAAAGGAGGAAGAAAAATGTATAAAGTAAGAGAACAGACAAATAAGAGAAAAATATATATTAAGTTTCTTTTTGCACAAGTTCTTTAAGTGGAAAGAATCAAAAAGCCACATACAAAATAGTCATCCACCAGGGCACCACCCAGGCAGGCAAAAAGTTTGCTAAGCTTTAGCTAATAAATAATAACTTAACTGAACTTGGAACTTGACATTAATAATGTAGATAGTATATCTAGGGATCAGAAAATGGAGGGATTTCCCAGAGAACTGAAACTACCCATTGAAGTTGGGTTTGTATCAGTCTATTTGAGAAAATAGTAAGATAAGTGAAGCCTGGCGGAAGACTTGACCAATAGAGATCCCTTTTTGGCAATATGGAGGTAAAACAATAAGAGAAAAAGGATTCTTAACAGTGGAATTGTTGCTTTTTCTTATAACCTTTGGGATAGTAATGACTTTAGACTAGGAAATTCAAATATAAAACTGTAAACAGTCATATAATGCCCATTTTAATATATGTACTTAGAATAAAAACAGATTTTTTAGTACAGTTTTGTACCAGATTTTTATAATGAAATTATGAAAGAAAATAAGATCAAAATTGAAAGTGATCTGAAGACCAAAAAAGCAAAAAATATATATACATATATATATATATCAGGAGTTATATTTCCTTTTACTTTCAAAATATAGATTGTATGTACATTCTAGGCATTGCTCTGAATCCAGAAAGTACTGAAGTATGTGTCTTTCTACCTGAAAGAAACTCGTTACCTAATTATAGAATAGACAGTCCAGGTATGATATGAGGTCAGATCTAAAATTATTACATAAGTATAAGAAGCGAGAAGCTCTCCAGAGAAAAATCAAGAAGCTTGAAGGGAGACAAGGAAAGCAAAAATCAGAAAGAGTCAGAGGAGAACAGCTCAGGGCAGTAAGGAAAGCTCTCACTCTATCCAGTCTGAGAAGAGGGGAAAATGCAGGATGTGGGATTACAAACATGAGATGTGGCTTCTGAAAGACTTTTTAAAAATACCTAATCAAAAAGAAATTGGGTTTCTAATATGAACAGTAGAAACACTTAAAAGATTTTAGGCTGCTGTTGAGGTACATAGAAAATATTTGGTTCCTCTGGTAAGAATGATTGAGTTTGTTTTCCCTTTTCTATCAATGCAGTACTCTAGTTTTAAGTTGTAGTTAGAAGATAGGTCTCCTTAACTGGACAGAAGCTTGGTCACTAAGGAGTTCGAACAACCTTTTTCCTACAATTGCAACTCTTCTTGCCTAAACCTCTGTCTTGAACCCATAACTCTCAGAAAGTAGAATCTTTGCTTCCTATACTTGATTAAGAATAACATGTTTCTTGTTTTAGACAGAGTTCTCAAGCCCAACAGGAAGCTAGAAAGAGAGAGAAAGAAAGAAAGAAAGAAAGAAAGAAAGAAAGAAAGAAAGAAAGAAAGAAA
>NDGM011217809.1:27150-42725 GCA_002564305.1 Octomys mimax
ATAACCACTAAGACAACAATATGCAATGTATTAATTATTGAAACTGTGCTAGTAATAGGTTTTCAAACTGTCTCATTGCTATTTGTCTCTCAATAAAATTATTTTTTAAAAAAATAGGGTTTATTTTTAATCTATGGTGAACCTTTTTTTTAAACTATACCTATAATTCGCTATGAAGAGAATTGACTGTGTGTATTAAATCAGTCTCCTATGATTTTTGGAGGTGGTGCTGTTTAGTTATGTGATGTTGAGTTAACATTTCAGGCAGCTTTTGTGAAAATTTCAAAGCACACTGACTCTTCTTCTGATTCACTGTTTCACTTCTTAAGGTATTTCTTATCTCCAGAAATTTTGATATCAGTGAAAAGTTTGAACAAGTATTCGGTCAGATCCTCTGAGTTCTATGCCCACAGCAGGGAAGAAAGAGTTTTGGCCTGGCAATTTCAGGGCAGGTGTTACCAGTTGGTTGCCTAAACCAAGGGGGAAAAAACTCCTGGCCTTTTTTAATGCCTGACTTTGAGCAAGTGCTACCTCCCATGGGCCTGCCGGCGGGAATCAGTTTCAGAAGGCATTCACAGGAAGTGGACTGCATGAAACTCTAGATAAGCTAGAAATGTGTGCTTAAGTGTTGAAGATAGTCTGTGTAGAACAGTTGGCTTCAGTGCCACAAAAACTGAAGCTGCCTTTTCTTTTGTCCCGATGGGCGTGTCTTGAGCCGAGACATCCGGCTGCTTTGATTGGAGGTTAGTGGTGCACATGGACAAAACAAGCCATAAAGCAGTCTTCCACAAAACACCAAGTGCTACAGCAATGAAGGCAAAACATTACAACACTGTGTTAGTCTTATGAACCTAATAAAAATTAAAAGATATATATGAATCCGAGTCCTGTTTTTTGAAATATAATGTTTTCTCACTTTGAGAAATGCAAGCATTCAGAGAAAAAAAAAAAGCCTTTATTGGAGTGAAATTTAATTTTCTGGTTTCTGGTAGCCTCACAGGACTAAAACAACTGATGTGATTGTTAGGAGAATAACTCCTACAGTGAAATCTGTTACTAGTTTTAAGTAGAAAATAAAAAATGAAGATGTCTTAGTGATATTTATGTAGCTAGAGAACATGTCTCCTTTGATAAACACTAAATATTTTACCCCATACCAAACTGAACAAAGCACATGGACTACAGTTGAGGTTATAATTTTATGAGGTCCTCAGTTCTCTGATGGGTTCCAGGACTCCCGGGTTCCCATGATCTTATCTGTACCTGCTCACCCTAAAGGTCTTTTACTTTCTTCTTTATCCTCATTTTATAGCTTTCCACGTTTCAAAAATTTTCTCCTTAGCAAATCCTGTGTGAGTCTCACTTACCACCACAAAAAGACCCTTTGCCTCTACCCCTATAATAGCGTGGATCTGCACTAGAGAGTGCCAAGTGTTTGGTGTCCCACCCCAGCAGGTGGTTCTCAGTGTGCTGAGAGCTTTTACATAGTCTGTTCCTGCACGCTGTTTAAAGTGGCTGATAATTTTTGTGTATCACTTTGCAATCCACTCCTTCCAAGAAAGCCAAAAATACCATCAGTGTTTAAGGGCTGATGGATCCATACACACAGTTCTTTTCAAGAACCCCAGAGTCACTAAGAGCCCAAAGATAGATAGATAGATAGATAGATAGATAGATAGATCCCTCTAGTTGCCTTCAGAATGAGAATGGCTTTACATGAAGGTGCATGTCCACCTAGATGACCAGTCCTACTCATTCACCAGTTGCGTTTGATTGAAATTAAGCAGCCACTGGGACCTACTTTTTAGGAAATCTCACTTCCATGCTGTATGACTTGGAAACCTGGTAAACTATATGCTGCTAACTGCTGCCTTTTCTTCTGGTTTATTTGCACAGGTAACCACACTGACTCAGGAGGTATCCCAGTTAGGTAAAGACATGAGAAATGTGATGCACCTTCTGGAAAATGTTCTGTCACCTCAGCAGCCGTCCCAGCTTTGCTCTCTGCATGCCACCCCTGTGTGTCCCTCCAGGGAGACCTTACAGTCCAGGATGAGCTGGAGCACACACCAGCCTTGCCTGCACTTGCAGGCAGGTGTGGCTGCTTATGACCAAACACAGCTATGCCACAGTACCATCACTTCTGACATTTGGAGTGTGGATCCCTCCTCTGTAGGAAGCAGCCCCCAACAAACTGGACTTCACGTCAAAAATCCTGTAGAGAGTGACCTTTTCCATTCTCCAAACGTGGATTGTTCACCTTCCCACTACCAGGTCGTCCAAGAAGGTCGTTTACAGTTTTTAAGGTGCATCTCTCCACATTCAGACACTACGCTGACGCCTTTGCAATCCATTTCGGCAACACTGTCATCCTCCGCCTGCTCCTCCTCAGAAGCATCTTTGCACCTGGTTCTCCCAAGCAGATCAGAGGAGGGCAGCTTCAGTCAGGGACCTGTTAGTTCCTTCAGTCTGGAAAACTTGCCAGGCTCCTGGGACCAAGAGGGGACAGCATCTGTCTCTAGCAAACCCTTGGAGAACTTTCCCCTGGACGTTATCACAAGCACAGCAGAAGTGAAAGACAACAAAGCCATAGATGTATGATATCAACACATAGGATGCAGCTGCCAATTTCAAACCCACAAATGCATGACAGCCTTAGTTTGCCTTTTTTGCTTCTGGTGGACATGAAGACTGGGCAAAGATGGGAATCCTCCAGGAGAGTGAAAGGAGGCAGGGGAAGGCACGGCCACCTCCATACTGTAGCAAATAATTTCTAGATCCTAGAGCATAATATAAACATTTTTCTGTGCAAGTATTAACTTGCTGGTCTGTCTGACAGACTTTGGTAAAAGTTCAGGGACCAGGAGATTCGAAGCAGCTAGAGGTCCGAGACAAAGATTTTGTGGATTAGCTCTGTCCTGATGGCCTTTGTGAAAGCTCAGCAAAGGTTTTCCCAGAGTGCCTGTTTGTCATTGCTGAACAATATCCGTAGCACTGTTGGCCTTGGGAGTGCCCAGCTCCTGCTGATCTATTTTTCTTTTTGTGAAGGCAAAGGGACAATAATCCCTGCATGTCCTCTCCTAGACAATCACTCAAATAGAGCTGGTGGCCACTGGTTAGCTATCCGCACGTTATTTGCCATGTAAATGAAAACATCTTTATTTATCAAAAAAGAAACTATTTTTATATCCTTGGTATGAAAGATGTATTTAAACTATTTAAAATATTTATAAAGAAATGAATGTTTTCTTTTCATTTTGGTAAACAAAAAAAGAAGGAAGCTTGCTGTTTTAATACGAAATGCACTACTGTTATGTATAGTAGATCAAAAATTATTTATTATTAAGAGGATGTAGTTTCAAAAGGAATCTCCCTTTTATCTGCATGCAATTTGCAACAAATGTATCCTCATGCTTCTGAATTACAAAAGAAAAGTGAGGCCATATTTTATTAATGAAATAAAAACTTGGACTGAGTGTCAATGACATGAGCTTCTGGTACAGTGGAAAAGAAGTCTCCATCCGCGGGCTGCCTCGTGGCCATGACATAAATGCGGGCAACCCCCGCTGGGCTAGCAGATGTGTCTCTCCTATGGTATTGTGTTTTGTGGTTCAGGAACCCAAAATTAACATTTCCAGCAACCTTTTCCAAATGGAGCCACAACTGTTGAGCGGTGACTGCTGGAAACGATTCCTGCTTGCTTTGGGTCAGCACCTGACCTCTTCCCTTTCAAACTCTAACCAAACTGCAAGTAATATAAAGCAGTTATTGGCATTCTTGTTTAGCAAGGGAAAGGAAGACTTCCCAGAGATCACATCGGTAAGATGCCAACACAGTGTAGAATCCAGATTCTCCCCACATCTTACACCAATCAACACACTAACTCCGATGCCGGATTTGGCAATGATTTCACTTGAATTGTATTTCACATTGAAGAACACATAGGGCTTAAGGAGCCCAGATTTTTCTAGAAAACATGTTCACACCCTAGAGTGCTCCTGTCTTTATTTCTTGCTACAAATAATAATCAGTCTGAGGACTGTATCATTAGAAAGAGCTAAACAACTCAAAAGTTCTGAGGTTCCGAATAATGTAACCTAAACTTAACTAAAGCAGCAGAAAGAGGCTTTTCTTAGAAAGCTGAACAGTACACCTTCATGAAGGACCTAGCTCAAGACCTGTGGTCCCAACGTCAAAAATTCAACTCTCCCTAAGCTAAAAATTTGAGGCAAAGACAGAATTCCAGAATTCACTTACTCATCTAAGTTCCTCCTTTGTCCTTGTCCTATCTATGTAATGATTTTTGTTACCATTTAAAAAGAACCAGGAGTCTTGGTGCACTAATGCCCACCTGGCAAACTAACACCACTATTACTGAGATCAACAATAATGACTAACATTCTTTTCTTCAAATACAATGTACCAGTGGATGTCTAGGAATTCATGCGTGCTATGGTCTCATGTAATCTGCAAACAATGCTCACAATTGTCTGAGCGACTTGTTACCTTTATCCCTATTCTACAAATAAATGTGTGGGATGCAAAGTCCTTTTTAATTATCCCAGTCACATTGTTTTAAGTGGTAGCTCTAATATCACGGTGATTCCAGGTAGCCCTCCTTTCAGATCCATCCTTTTCGATTTTTGAAGCTTTACTGATAAGTAATGAATTTCAAAATTAAGGAATTAATTCAGCCCTGAGGGTCTGAGGAAGGCACAATGAAAGGATGGGAAACATCCCCCCATATTTCCATTCAGTTACTATCTCCATCTTTACGCCTCATGGCTGATGTAGCAGGCTAAAGGACCAGCTCCTAAGCAGCACGGGATGTCAGCTGGACAAGAATGCGTGGCCTCCTGGGAGAAGACAAAGTGCATACCAATGTCTTACACGAGGGCACCTGCCTCTTCTGAAGCAACAGCACAGCACTTCTTCTTGGCCCTTTCCCTTGTTCCCACTTTGACAATCAGAACTTTGCCGTATCCAAGGCAGCTCAGAACAATACAGTTTTGTTTTATTTAGGTTATGCATGTTGCGATATTATTCTCTGAAACCTTCCTACTGTTGGCTTTTCCAAATGGCATTGTCACTATTCAAATAGAAGAGGCTCTTGTCTTTTCACTCGGGATGGATTTTTGGACTCTTACATTTTCCTCATCTATCCACCCTTCATCGAAGGAGCAAAACAAATTACCATGGCAGACAAAAAAACAGTTGTTTTTTAGTGAAATGTATTTTAGTGAAAAGTATTTTATTTGATGGGGAATTGAAGTCTTCTATGTAATTGTACTTTTAAAAAAAAACAGGCAATTGATTATATAAGACTCTATGCAATATAAGAAAAATTTCCTGACAGTTACAACTACTTGAACTTCATGCTTTATCTTCAGTAGGCAAATCGCCTTCTCAGAGCCTGTGGACTTCTTGACGATAACACTGTTTTCCAGGAGAGCTCTGTATTAGGTGTGAGGACAGAGGAATGTTACATTAGAATCACACAGGGTATATTTAATATGCAGAAAATCTGGCTTCAACCCAGGTCCTTTAATGCCTGGAAATCTACCATTAGTGAACTCTCTGGTTGACTTACATATACTTAAAATTGATACATACTAATCTAGAAAAGACAGAAGTACAATTTTGAGTTCTTGCTAATTCACGCTAAGTAGAATAGCACCTGCATTCTCTTAAAGACAGCTCTGACTCCATAATTATATAATTGAGAGAGTTGATTAACCCCAAAATCGGTAGTTCTCAATTTTCTTCCGTATAATATATTTCTGGGGATCTTATTATAAAAGGAGACTCAGCTCTCTGATCCCTCAGAGATGCTGCTATTGGATATTCCCAAAAAACAAATTCCAGAAGAAGTATACTGAACATTATAGTCATTTCTCTAGATAATGAGAAGTTGGTTCTATTAGAATAAAACCCACTTAAAAGACAAGTTTGTGCAATACTATTTCTGTACAGTTCCTAACAGACCAAAGGTTTTTGTTTTTTTTTTTTTTTTCATGAAAGCCATTGATCACGTTTCTTCTCGAGTGCTGAGAACGTGCATTGTTACTTCAACTAAACCCTGAATGCCAACTGTGTGCCGTACCTCACATGTACCTCCAGGGTTGTTGTAGGTCTTTGCTTCTTTGTTTCGTTTGGGTTTATGAGAAGGTAAAAATTCCTTTTGAAGTGTTGTAAACTGGTCAGTTATTCCTAGACAGCCAGAATGGCTTGTGGATGTAAAACAAAACAGCAGAGCAGTGTGAGGCTCACAATGACTGTGGATAGGGTGGAAATGCTAACGCCACAATTATGACTTAATTAGTGACAAGGAAGCCAGCCTACTTGAGTAGTTCTTGCCAATGTGGCTTCTTCTCATGAAATGTATGGTCTGTTGCATACGGTCACCTTTTAAGCAGCTGATCTTACAACAAAAATCCCTAATGCTCCAGAGTCTTCTCTCTGGTCATTGAACCTAGAGCGTCAGCACACGCACAAGTAGCAATAAAGGTAGCCCCAAAAAAGCTCTCTTGCCTTCTTCCTTCACTTTATACAAAGATGAAATTGCTTCAAATAAATATGACATGGAAATACAGGAGTTTTGAAGGAACACAAAGAAGTGTTTGTTTTAGGCCCTTCTTCCCTTCTCTGAGATCTCAGGTAGGTTACTGAATTCTTCTGAGCTTCAATTTCTAATACGCCTAGCTTGCAGCCGTTTGTCAGATTTGGCACAGTAATTTTTGTGCAAGCACAGTGCCTGACCTATAATGAATGCCAAGAAAATGTCAGTTCACCTCCGCTGGCCTTCCAACCACTCTTCCTCTCCTAATTCTTCCTCCTACCCTTCTTCCTTCTCTCCCTCCTCATTCCTCCACCTTTACATGCCTTCACCTCCTCTTCCAGCTTGCCTGGCAGTCCCTTTCTCTCCTCTCTTCTCCTCTGTGTTCTCTGCTCTCCTTCCCCTCCTCCTCTCCTCAGGCCTGTCAGTGTCCCAGGTGACTTCTGAAAATGGAGAGCCCTTGACTTCTCGGCCCCAGTCCCAGCCCACCTTCCGTAGTTCAACCTTCACCACACGTATACAGTGTCAGCAATTCAGCCTGCATTTACCATTAAAAATAATGAAGTTATGAGAAGGCAACAAGATAGCAAAATATACATCTTTGTCTCCCGCTTGCAAAAACGCCAACCTGAGTGGCTTCTTATCTGTTTATCTGAACTTGAATAAAGTCCTAACGATCTTTTCAATTACAGAAAGATCTAAGAATATTGTTCACTAACATGAACGTATTCCATGAATACATCCCATAGGTTTTTGTTTGTATTTGGCCCATAAACTATCTCTGCTTCAGATACCTCACACACATGTAGAGGGCAGGCCCCCCACCCCAGGCCACAGAAGACCTGAGCCCTGTCAGCCAAAGGTGAGAACAATCTCTGCAGAAAGTGGCCTTGCCCCTTTGCACTTCCCTCCTCTGACAAGAAGCAGGGTTGATGAAATGCTCACCATTTCATGCGGAGCCTTGAAAGTCTCACTGGGTTCATGCTGAGTGAGAACTTCCCTCCAGAAGGAGGAGGCTAAATGTCACTCCCTGTGGCTCATATCCTCAAAGAACCCGTTCTTTGAGTCGTGGCTTTCAACAGAGCCTTGAACAAAGAGCTAATAAAAGAGGTGAAGGTAGCGCAGTGAAGCAAAGAGCAATGCATCCACACCTGGCATTCCAGGGCATTAAAGAAGCTATAAGTTCTAAGGAAAAAACAGCTGGGTGGGCAAAATGCGTCCTAAGAGCCAAGTATTCAGTCTCAGACTTTTCCCTTCTGACTTAGGCTGTTTTCCCCTATGGTGATTAGAAACTGGAGTTGGATAGAGTTTGATCGTGAAAGCAAGCTGCTAAATTGTTTTCATACTTGGCTTGATAAAAAAAATAGAACATAGATATAGAGGAAAACCTATGGCTGTGATTTTTATTTGTGTAAAACCTCCACTACATTAATTCAAAGGAACTGTTTTTATGTAATAATTCCCTCCATTTTTATTTAATAATTTCCTCTACTCCTTTGCTGGTTTTGCTTTCCATGGTCAAATATGTGTGTGTGTGTGTGTGTGTGTGTGTGTGTGTGTGTGTATTTTACCAATGCTAGCCCCCTTGAACCTCAGTTGGTCCTTTATTCTTCATCATGATTTACTGCTTCTAAGAGAAAATTCTCTCTGAACTCACCATGAAGGCCGGTGTTAAATTTCGCTGAGGAAGGGACTCAAACTCAGCTGAACACACAGCCCTCTGAGGAGCTGCTATTGTATAGCCAACGCTGTAAGTGCCCCTGGGTCCCCTTGCTAGGAGTGGGAGTGATGTCTAGGAGGCCCCAGTTGAAACAGTTTCCTGAATGTTGCCATGGTAACCAATGGTCCACAGTGAGTTATAAGAGTTCTTCCCACTCCAGTCAGAAATCAAATCAAATAGCTATCTCTGGCTTCTACATAATGTCCAAAATATATGATGTGTCATTAAGCAAAAAAAAAAAATCATAGTAAAAGCTGTAGTGCAATCAATCCCCACCCCCAGAAGACTCCCCTTCACTTAGAACACATTTTCCCTCTCAATCTTTCCACTTTCTGAAGTAGTTCTGTGAGTCCTCATTCATGAGTCTTTTAGCTGTGTGCTGCTCTGGCTGCTTCAATCTTCTGATTGATTCAGAACTTTTACCTTTGTAGGCATTCTGACTTTGAGGAGGTTCCAGAAGATGCGCAGTGCCAGAACTGGTGAATAGGGTGTGTGAGGACACCTCGGAATGTTTCCACTAGCCGGCCTTTCCTTTGGACGATGCTCAGCATCATTCACATTTTTTATCATACATCCTAAAGATACTCACGAAGGAAAACTTTCAGAACTGCTTCCTAAAGTGGCAAGAACAAGGGGCTAAGTGTTTTCAAAGTGAGGGGTGGTATTTTAAAGAGAAAGCATGGCAATGTGTCTTTTATTGTAATAAAATTTTTTAAAAATTTAAGCTTTCACCCTCATTTTCATTCATCCTTTGTCTTTTAGCCTAGAATACTTAATCATTTATTTTAACTCTAGTTGCCCTACATGAAAACCAAATCTATCAAGAAGGGATAAAGAAAATAGTATATCTTGCTCTTGATTCCTAAGTACTGTCTGTGAAGTAACAGCAGCAGCAATTTCATCTAAGATCTTATTAAAAATGCAAAATCTTCCCAGCATGGTGGTTCATGCCTATCATCCTGGACTAGAAGGCTGAGGCAGAAGGATCATGCATCCGAGTCCATTCTGAAAAATTAAGTGACTTAGCAAGACCTTGACCTAAAATGAAAAAAAGAAAATAAATTTAATGGAGAAAAAGTCAGAATCAAGGCTGTAGCTCAATGTTTAGGCCTTGATTTCAATTCCCAGTTTAAAAAAAATAAATAAAGTCTGGGACTCCATCCAGAAGTGCTCACTCAGAGTCTGAATTTTAATAAGATTCCCAGGAAACTTGTGTGCATAGCACAGTTTTAGCAATACCGACACTGATATGAGTTGTTGAATCTGGCTGTACCTTAAAATCACTTGGGTAGTTTATGAAAGACAGACTTCTGGCCTGAGCCTTACAGATTCTGATTTAACCTGAGTGGGGCCCAGATATAGTATTGATAATATTAAAAAGTATGGCAAGAGACTCCAGTATCTACCCAAGATTGGAAAGAAGAACTCTGAGACAAAAGTTCTCTAAATGTTTCTCTGGTAGTATCTCAGTTTATAACCTAGGGAGAGAAAAATGGGTTGTTGAATAAAACAGCAGATCTTGTGAACCATAACTGCGAACCCATAGACAAGGAGTCCCAGTGAAAATCTACCAAATATCTGTGCTCATGTTGATGCATATAGTCGCTGTGTCAGGAAATTGGGGCTTTACATTTCAACAGAGAACTTGCTCCACACATAAGCCATAAGAGCAGTATTATGGCACCTTAATTACATTTATAGAAAATAAATCATAATCTATAGTCTGACTGTGGAGAGCTAGAACCTTCTAACAGAACAATATGTCATGCATAAAATAATGAAAAGAGAATTTTTGTTATCAGAAAGTTTTTTATTCTAATGCCACTCTTATTTTAATGCTAAATTCCTACTATAGTTGTCCTTTATAAAGACTCACTTGTTTTGATGTTACTATTTATTTGTCTGTCTGTCTGTTTTTGCAGTGTTGAAAACTGAACTCAGGGCTTTGCACATACTAGCTGAGCTCTCTAACTCTGAAATACAATATTGGCTCTGCATGTGCTGACTTTTTAAAATATTTATTTATTCATTCATTCATTTATTTATTGTGACAGGATCTCACCATGTAGCCTAGGTTGGCTTCAAACTCAAAGCAACCCTCTTGCATCAGCCCCCAATTCTGGGATTATAGACACGTGCCACCAGGTCTGGATAGTACTTTTTTTTTTTCTTCAGTACCAGACATTGAACTCAGGACCCTGCACTTGCCAGACAGGTGCTTATTCTACTGAGCTATCTCTCTGCTCTCATCTTTTTTTGAAGGAGAATATAATATAGTAAAAAACAAACCAAACAAACAAAATTACCCATTAGAAATGATGCAGAATTTCACTAAATAAAATAATAGGAATTTGACAATGGTTGCTGTATTACATAATGTTGACTTCAAATTAATTGTTCAGATTACCAGATACCAGTATGCAAAATTAATTTTAAAAATATAACCTATAAGAAATTAAAAAGAAAAAGAAAAGAAATTAGGTATTAACATTTCCTTTCAGCAGATCAGCACAAATCAGCAGTACAATTATTCAAGCTATCCTGGATATATACATGAATATATGTTTCTCCCTTCTTTCTTTTTCTTTTGTTCTTTTCCTCATCCCAATTGTTCCTTCCCTTTGAACAAATTCTTTCCCTCTTATACTACCTATTGGATGTTTCCAATTTTATTTACTCTTTCAGGTTATTAAATCTACATCCCTTTGTCTTTGGGATGTCAAATTATAATTTATTGTCAATTCATAGATTTACTTTTTTACTCTGTTGGTTATTGCTTTTGATGTGCAGAAACTTTTAAAAAAGATGAGAAGCCAACTGTTGATTCTTTAAAGTACTGTTTGTACAGTTTAGTTTTTTGTTCATGAACTCTCTACCTATTCCTATGTCTTTAAGATTTCTACCTACTTTCTCCTCCAAGAGATTTAATGTTTCTGTTATAATATTTAGATCTTTGGTGCATTTTGACTATAGTTTTGGGCATGGTGATAAACATGGGTCTAATTTTAGCCTGTGGAAAAAGGCATGTGGGAAGGCAGTTTTTCCAACACCATTTATTAAAAAGGCTATCTTTCATTCAGCATAAACTGTTTGGCTCCTTTGTAAAAGATAAGGTGACTGAGTTTATTTGTAATTGTGTCTGCACCTTCTAATCTGTTCCACTGATCCTCAGGTCTATTTTTTTCCAGTACAATGCTGATTTTATCACCATAGCTGTGTGGTATGATTTCAAGTCAAGAATTGTGATGCCTCCTGTCTTTCCTTTGTTGCCCAGATTGTCTTTGCTATTCAAGGTCTCTTCTAGTTCCAGATGAATTTTAGGATTGGTATCTCTAGATTGTGAGGTATACTAATGGTATTTTAATTGGCATTGCATTGAATCTGTATAACAGTTTGTGGAGTATGGCTATTTTAATATGTTGGTTCTTCTTATCGATGAGCAAGGAATATCTTTCCATTTCCTCAAATCCTCCTTGATCTCTTTTTTCTGAGTACTATAAGTTTCATTGTATAAATATTTTACTTTTTGTGAGATAGACTCTTAAGTAATTCACTTTTTTGGATGTTATTGAAAAATGAATGGTTTCTCTAATTTCTCTCAGTGAATTTGTTTGTGTACAGAAATGTTGTTGATTGTTGATGTTGACTTTTATCCAGCTATGCTACTGCATTTGGTTATTAAATCTACATATCTCTTAGTGGAGTTTTTAATAGTCTTCTATGTAGAGTATCATATCTTCTGTGAATAATGATAATCTCACTTATTTTTCTCCAATCATTATTCCTTTTATTTTTATCTCTTGTCTAATTGCTTGGGCCATTGTCTCCAGAACTATATTGAATAGGAGTGGTAACAATGGACATCTTTGTTGTGTTCCTGATTTTAAAGTGAAAGCTTTTAGTTTCTGTGCATTTAACATGATGTTGGCTGTTGATTTGGCATAGATGGTTTTTATAGGTTGAGGTAAAGATCATCTATTCTGATTTTCTGTAAGGTTTTAAACATGAATGAGTGTTGGACTTTGTCAAAAGCTTTTTCTACATCTATTGATATGATCATCTAATTTTGTCTTTGGCTCTGTTGTGGTGGTGTATAATGAACCATCCCTGCATTCCTGGGATGAATCACACTTGGTCATGATGTATAACCTTCCTGATTGTTTATTGCATTCTGTTTACTAGTATTTTGTTGAGGATTTTTGCATCCATTTTCATTAGGGATGTTGGCCTATAGTATTCTTTTTCGGCTGGGTCTTTCTCTGCTTTTTGTATCAGAGTAATCTTTGTCTCAGGGAACAGGTAGGGCAAATTTCTTCCTTGTTAATTTCATTGTAGAGTTTGAGAAGTGTTGACATTAAATCTTCTCTAAATTTGTTGTAGAATTCTGCTATGAATCCCTCAAAACCTCAGCTTTTCTTTGTTGGCAGGTTTTTTATTACATTTTCAATTTCATTTACTGATATTGAGTTATTCAAAATGCTTATATCTTCTTGATTCAAAGTTGGCATTAACTGTTCTCTAAATTTCTTGAAGAATTCAGATGTGAATCCATCAAGACATGGGCTTTCCTTTGTTGGTAGTTTTTATTACATGTTCAATTTCATTCACTAATGTTGCATTATTTAAAATGTTTTAATATCTTCTTGATTCAGCTTTGGTAATTCATATGTATCTGGGAATCTGTCCATTTCTTCTCTGTTTTCAATGTTGTGAGAGTAAAGATTTTCAAAGTAGGTACTATGATCTTCTGACTTTCTATAGTGTCTTCAGTGATTTCACTCTTTTCATTCCTTATTGCATGTATTTGAATTTTTCCCCTTCTTTTAATAAGGTTGGCTAGGGGTTCTATCGATTTTATTTATCTTTTAAAATAACAAACTCTTTGATTCACTAATTCTTTGCATTGTTTTCTTTGTCTCCACTGCATTTATATCTGCTCTGATCTTTATAATTTCCTGCCTTCTTTGTGATTTAGGCTTGACATGCTCTTCTTTTTGTAGTAGCTTGAGTTATACCCTATGATTCCTTATTTGGGCTCATTCTGTCTTTAATTTTCTTTTTTTTTCTTTTTTTTTTTTTTTTTTTTTTTTTTGCAGAACCAGACATTGAGCTCAGGCCCTTGCACTTGCCAGGCAAGTGCTTATTCTACTCAGCCATCTCCCCGGCCCTTTTTTTAAAAAAATATTATTTATTTATTTAATCTTTCTTACACAATTAATACAAATGTAATATGTTATTTTAATCTATAGAGTAGAAGAACGCTAATGTATCTTTCACAACAAGTGTTGGTAGGCAATGGAGAAATTTAATGATATGGCCTGGAACTTAATACATAAGCTATTGCTGAACAGCTGGAATGTTTTTGCTTCTTTCCTTTCAGGAAACAACGTGTCTTTCTCTCACCCTTGTCAGCCCTGAGTTCAGTACCACAAAGCACCAAATGAAATCTTCTGATCTGGCACAATTTTCTCTCTTATCTTCTTCTCTAGTAATGTGACTGTCAATTTAAATAGCTCCTTGATATATTTTTGTCATCTATTCATCCAATTCATTAACCTTCCTCCTAAGTGAATTAATTTCTTGCTCCGTCAATATGCTTTAAGTCATGAATCTGTTGTTTCTTTCCATTGATGTTCATAATCACTCAAAAGTCTTCAAAATAGAAAAACAACATGTCTGATCACCTGCTGATAGATGAGAATATCCTTCTTGCACCAAAAAAGCTGTTAAAAATGCATAGCAAATACAGCATAACTTATGAGGACAAAAACTAAAAAAACAACACGTAACTATGGATGAGAACATAAATTCCATTTGGAGAATTTGCACATGGTGGAAAGATTAATACTTTGAAGGAGTTGTGAAGAGTGGCCTAGTGACTGCTGGTTGAGTCCTTCAAGGAGGCAACGTAGGGAGTGAATTGTACTATACCAGCTAATCTCTAAAGGCTCCTTGCAATTCTCCAATCACTGTGTAAAGAAGATAAAAACAAACCTAAGAAAAAATTTCATGGTCATTTGAATTCTAATCAGCTTTGACAAAAGTTAAGACTGATAGTCCGGAAAAAAGAAGTGATTATCTACTCTTTGAAATAAGCAATAATTTCGGTAGCAGTTAGATAGAAGATGAACAGAGAGGAATAGTAGTGTCATGAAAAGAGCACGCCCACCAGGGGTCCCCAGAACACCCTCAACTCTGGGGCAGCCCAAGTGCTCTCACTAGGTTTTCCTAAATGAACTCCCATGCTGGCTTCAGTGCTCCTTGTCCAGGGTCTTCCTTTCATGTTTTATTTTTGCTTTTCATAAAATGACTTCTGTTCACTGTCTGATGCATGCTAGGTACATTAAAGATGAGCTATCCTTTTAATGCAAGAAATCAGAGGCTGAGAAACTGTACACTTCCCACATCAAATACCAAGCACAATCCTTACTCTCAAATTATAAATATCTTCTCAGACATAGACATCTCTTTCGGGCTTCTACATGTTTGTAAGGACATATTTAACCCACTCTGCACTTGAACTTAAAAAAACAATGCTATTATTAATCACATGTACTTGTAAAACCCCTTTAAAGTGTACGTTTTTTCAGTTGAGTTTCCTTATAAGCTTATTATATTATCAGAGAACATAACATGAAGCTTTTTATGGGTGAGGATATTGAGGTAAAATCAGGCAAGTCTAAACTGGAAAAAAATTAAAATAGCTAATATATCCTTGTTTTTGTTTATTTGTTTGGGGTTTTTTTGAGGTAGGTACTAGGGATCAAACTCAGGAGCTTGCACTTGTCAGGTAGGTGCTTATGCTGCTGAGCTATCTCCCCACCCAAAGTAGCTAATATATGGTACAAACTGTTGTAAATGTCATTCACTGGTGATTGACTTAATCTAACCAATAGTAATTATTTGCATGGAGATTAATAAAAAGACAGTCATTATAAAGCTTCTTACAAAACAATTAGTTTCTATAGTTAATACAAAACACAGTTAATATAAAGTTTTATTTTTATTATTAATTTTTTTGCTTTTGAATCTCTTATATCTTTTTGTTACTACTGTTTTGTTCTTTTTTTTTTCCTTTAAAACAATCTTGCACAGTTATATCTGGTAACCTAAACAACTAATATGAAGATAACAACATGCAATACAGCAACCATTGTTGAATTCCTATTACTTTGTTTAGTGAAATTTCATATCATTTCTATTTGTATTTCTGTTTGTATGTTCTATTTCTGTTTTGTATTCTTTTTTTTTTTTTTTTTTCGGAACTGGGGATTGAACTCAGGCCCTTGCGCTTGCCAG
>NDGM011217810.1:613-25494 GCA_002564305.1 Octomys mimax
CCTAGCGATTTGATTTGACACTGTCTAATTGCTATTTGTTTATCAATAAAATTCTGAAAAAAAGAAGACAAGGAAAATTGGAATTTAAAAATTGTACTTTTAAGAAAACCTGCAGCTTCAGGACAAAAAAGTTAGTCAAGCTTCATTTAAAAACTGTTCTCCTAAGACATGATAAACCTGGGAAATTCACTTTCACCAGCCAACTGGCCCTTTTCACTTGTGAATAGACCATCTCTTTTCACCTATAAATCGCACACACACACACACACACACACACACACACACATACACCTCAGCTTGGAACACATGTAAATGGTTTACATTTTGACATAGCCTACCAGATGTGTTGGACAAAGGAACATGCATCCTAGGATAGCTGTCTTTTTAAAAAGTAATTTTTAATTAATTATTGGGTATAAGGTCTCACTATGCATCTTAGATTTGTAGCAATCCTTCCGTGTCAGCTTCGCCAGCACTGGGATTATAGGCATGTGCCCCACACCTGGTTTCGGTGGCCAGCAAGATGCACCTGGGGTTCCAGGGTCAGCCCAGCAGGAGGTACCAGGGATCAAACCCAGGTCTTTGCACTTGCCAAGCTGCCACTTAGACTGCCAAGCTATCTCCCCAGCCCTAGGATAGCCATCTTAAAGACACCCTTGGCTCCATAAATACACCGAGATACAGATCATAATGTCCCTTTCTCATCAGGGTTGTATTCTATTTCTATTTGAAAGTGTATAATTTTAAATTTCTTAATACTCCCTTTATGCTTCTTATGGATGTTTCTTGAAAATTCTTTTGCCATGATGGGAGTCAGTGGACCTATAAGTTAATTCTACAGATAGGGTGGGTTTTAGAACCTCCCTGGCATATAATGTTTATATTAATTGAGGTCATTAGGTTTCTGAACATGGCATAATACGAGTTGAGATTAATAATATCAACAAGAATGAAAATAGGTTAGGGGAACTGAAGGAGGATGGAATGAGGGGGAAGGGTGGGATAAGGCTTTTTTTTTAAAGAAACAGCTTTAATATATACATGTAGCCACTCTCCAAGATGATTGTAAACTGTATGAACAAATTTTAAAAAGGAAACTTCTTGGACCCTATATGGTGACAGTGGAAGACCACAGTGGAGAAGAACTGCTTGGACCTTGCACTTGGAAAGCAGAACAGGGGTGCAGTGCCAGGGAGGATGGGTCCAGGGACCACATACAGTGAGACCACATCTCCATTACCCACCAGAGACGCCCAGGAGTCTGCTTTATTAATCCCATACGTGTACCCCAGTCGAATCACACTGACACAGTTGAGCTTGTCTACCACAGATGCCCTTCTCCTGTCCTGTAAAAACCATTTTGAACTTGCAAGTCATGTGAAAATAAGTAAGTCCACCTTGTCTTCTGGTCTACCTCCATTTTAGAAAAATGACACACTTCAAGTGGACTCTTGTTCAGGTTGTTGCTGGTCTTCTGTGATGCGATCTCACAAGCTTCAAAGTAAGAGCGCTGTTTTGTTTTGTTTTGTTTTGTTGAAGGTATTTCTCTAGAAATAAATACTCTGGCTAATTGACCCTCAGCATGGATCTCCCTCTAGTGGGTAAACGTATTTACTACACTGATGTTTGCCTTAGAGACAGAGAATTACTTTCCAATTAATTGGGTCTTGGCAAGAGATTGTACCCGTTCTTTTGCAGCATCACTAAATTATCACTTCCACCCACTTATTTGTCTATTTATTTACAGACATAAAGACCAACTCTTGAAGTAGAGTTGAGTAGGTTTTTAAAGAACAGCAAAATAAAACTAGTATTATTTCACCATCCTGGTAGGTTTGTATTACAGTAACAAAATATCTGAGGAGAGGACCAAAATGGCAGTGTTAAGTGGTAGAGACAGAGCCTCTCTGAAGTTGCTGTCCAGATGCTGGAAGATGACAACATGAGGAAGACAAGAAGGAGGGAAGTGGGTCCTCTTAGACTCAGACGGGATCTGAGATGTGAATTAAAGCCCACAGAGAGCATGAAGAGAGAAACTCCATGAAGAAAAAGGAGGTAGGTCACTGCACCTGCTCCCTGAGACAGGATGCACTGCACAAGAGAAGCAGCTCAAACCTGCAGACACCCAGTGACTACCAATGGCCCCAAGGGCCTCCACAGAGAGCCACAGTAGGCAAGGGGAGCAGTGGACATGAAGGACTCCACTGTCTGGCAGTGAGTGCTAAGGGTTCAGCAGACCCACTGGGGAGAGCTATTGTCTGTGAGCCATCTTGGAGTGGGGCTGGTTGAGCTCAGAACTCAGAGCAGCTGCCCGCTCCATCGGCAGCTCCCAGGAGGGCTCAGGTCTGGAGAAGGTGTACTGATGACTGCAGGCCAAATGAGTCTGGTCTTGGCCAGAAGGTACAGGCCCGTTCAGTTATCCACTACCCTTCGAAAAAGCTACTGCTGTCTTGCTGGGATAAATCAACATGGATAGAGACTCTGTGTCCACACATTTTCTACCAGTAACAGCAAAGATAAACCTGGAAATAGACCTTTATCTTTTGATTATTTTTCTCTCTCCATCTCATATTTTTGTTGTTATTGTTACATTGTACTTCGCTTTTGTTTTTTGTTGTCTGTTTTTGATTTTCTTTCTCTTTCATTTTTTTTTTTTTACCTTGTTTTTATATGAATGTGAATGTGGTTTCTAGCCTCTTTGTGGTTGTGGCTCTCTTCTGTTCTAGTCGTCTTTCATTCTCCCAGCTGTGATATTTATATTCTTGTTTTTAACACCGACATCTCCTAAGTCCGTCCTACTCAAAAGAACACAACAGAACAGAGTGGGCATGCTGAAACTATCCTGAAGGCAGCGCAAAGCTTTCACCAAGACAGTGATGCGGAACAAAAGGCTAGATAAGCCCAAAGAAGTAGACGATATGTGCTGGTTTTGTTTGAAATATATATATATTACCAGGGATCAAACTCAGGACCTATGCTTGCTTGGCAAGCATTTATTCCACTGAGCTATCTCTCTAGCCCCTGTTTGTCTGTTTTAATCAATTCTAAATACAGCAATAACAGTTGAAAGACTGAAAAACTGTACAGAAATTTCTCTGTCTCACTGAGTTGCTGGAACAAAACTGAGTGTGGACTCACAGTGCAAAGGAGTCGAGTGGACATTCCCGGGCTCTTAGCTAGGACCTGCGGAGACGCCACCATGGAGAAGAGGAGTAGAAAGAGGCCAGTGCTTCCATGACTGAACCTTAGGAATCAGGGTCCACGTCAGAGGCAGGACACAGCCTTCCAACCTAACTTCTCTTAGAAGGCAAACTAGATCCCTGCTGGGAGAAGAGAAATTCTCCAGACTTTTATTTTTTTTAACAAGGTCTCACTACACAGCTTGAACTTGTAGTGATCTTCCTGTCTCAGCCTACCCAGTGCTGGGATTACAGGTATGCACCACCATGCCCAATTTCAGGCCAGCATGGTGCGCTCAGGATTTTCTGGGCTGGCCAGGCATGTGGTACCAGGGATCAAACCCAAGTCCTTGGTCTTGCCAGGCAGGCACGTATACTGTTGAGCTATCTCCCCGGCGCAATAAAATAAAACTTTAAAAACTGTTTCCATACATTACCTTGTGTTTAATAATAAGCAGCTGGAGGCACAGACATTTTAATTACAAAAAGAAAACAAACAATACAGGGGGAAACCAGGCTATCTAGTTATTGAAATCACAAGATATGAACTTTAAAATGAATGTGATCAATACATTTAAAAGATTAAATAACACAAAACTCAATGGGTGAAATGTATAGCAGATGAAAAGAATTTAAAAGGGAATGGAAGGAGAGTCAGTACTCGAGGCTGTGTCATTGAATGCACCAGACCCTCCAGGCCCCTGGGTCATTCGCCCAGGGACCAGACTCTGGGCTGGGGAGATAACTCAGTAGAATAAGCACTTGCCTGGCAAGTGCAAGGTCCTGAATTCAATCCCTGGTACTGAAAAAAAAGCCAGGGACCAGACTCTGATGGCCTCAGCCCTGGGGCTCCTCTCCTGCTACCTCCCTGGGCCTGGCTGGGCTCCCTCATTGTGGTCTGACCTCCCCACAGGGTCACATAGTGACCCCAAGGATCATGAACTGTGGATAAATGCTGTCTGAGAGACACAGTGGTATTTTGCTGCTGCTTGCATTCTCAGCAGCCCCTGTACCTAGAGCTCAGGCACAACCCTGAGAAGTGTGCTTGTCCCAGGAGTGTCACTCAGTGCACTCCTGTCCCATGGCAGCATGAAAACCAGGCAATTTGGGAGGATGACAGCAGCCAAGCTTACTCTTCAGAGTCTTGCTAAGTTGCAATGTGAAATTGTGAAGCTCCTGCCTCAGCCTTCTATGTGGTTGGGATTACAAGTGTGTGCCGTCACACCCAGATTCATCTACTTAAATTAGCAGCCAATTTCCAGCAGCTTCTTTGGGATGTGAAGAGAACTCCCTTCAGAGCTGATGTCCTTGGAGCGGGTGGTGCCTGCCTGGGAACAACCAAGCCGCCAGCGTGCATCCAAGCCCGGTGGAGAAGAGCAGTGCTGTGTGCTCTGCTAGAGCCAGGCAGAGGGGCTGGTGCTATTTTGGCCTCCACAAGGTCGTCCAGAGAGGCAGAAAGAGAAAGTAGTCACCATGGTTAGGATGGTACTGACTGAGATATGCTGTGGGCAGGGCAGGCAGCATGTGGAAGCCACACCTGCCAAGGGGCATGGGGCGCTGCCTTCCTGCCTGCAGGGACAAGGTGTGCTCTGGGAAGATACTTATCCTGCTTGTCAGTGCCAGCTTCTCCTCTCCAGCAGGCTGGAGATGTCACCCTTGGGGACCGGTTGGGGTTGGAGGGGTATGGGGTCTGGTCAGAGCTACACTGGCCTGTGGAATATTGTAGGCCTTCCTCCTATGGAGTCCCTTGCTTTTGGACTGGAGAATGAGCGCAGGATGGAGTGAATTACAGCACTACTGTGAGCTAGGTGCTACTTCCCATAAGGCAATACATGGTAGGCAGAAAAGAAAAAACCCTGTGACCCTCAGGATGGGGAAGCTCACAAGGGACAGATAGGCTGGCCAGCCTGCCCTCTGAGGTCTCCCCTAACTCCCACTTAGCCTGGACCCCCGTAGATTGCCCTGGGGTGATGGTGGCCTGGCTGCCTGGACTGTCAGCTCTAAATGCACTCAAGTCCAACTCTTTCAGTGCCAGGGGCCATGGCCTCCCAACTGCCCTCTGCTAGCAGCCACCTTCCTTCCCAGCATGTCTCTGCCAGTCCCCTCCCACCTGCTTGCAATGGGGACCCCACCCCTCCAGAAGCCATACCAGCCTCACTCTGCTGTTTCTTCACTCAGCCATTTGTTCTGGCCTTGTCCTTCCAGATCGCCCTTGGTCCCCATCCCAACCTTAGGCTGGTGCAGCTGCCCCTGCCAGACCTGAGGTCCTAGTCTTGCCTGGCCACACTGGGCTATTTTCCCAGGAGTGAGAACTCCAAATCCAGGCAAGAAACAGGAGAGAGCCCAGGACTTCATCTGGGTTAAGACATTCCCTGGAGTCTGCACTATTATAATGGTTTATTGTGTCTGTAGCCATGTGAGTTATCAAATTCAAGGGAAGGGAGAAGAACTGACATAGTAGGAGCTCATTCTTCACCTTCTTTTGGGCTCAGGGTTCAGTCCACTAGCTCTGCTTGGACTATAATGGGTTCACTGGGTGGGCTGCTCTGCAGGCGGCTGGGCTGGGCTCTCCTCTGATTCCTGGACTTGGTGCAGGCTAGGGAAGGCCACAGCCTCTGGCTGCCTGGTCACTGGCATCTTACCCTCTGGTTTTGCCTCAGGCTGTGCCTCAGGTCCTGCCTCAGGCTGTGCCTCTTGCCGAGGCTCAGGCTTGGTGGGAGGCTTCTTGCCAGGGGTAGTAGGTTCAGGAGTCCGAGAGGGCTCAGTGCTCCGGGAGCTCTCCCCCAATGCTGGGGCCACGGAGACTGAACTCTGTACCTTGGGCTGCACCCACTTGTGGCCAAGGATGTCATCTATGCGCAGCCGCCGGTGGACGTCAGGATGCAGCAAGTGATAGATGAGGTCCTTACAGTCGCTGCTCAGGTGCTTGGAGCGGGGGAAGTTGACACGGTGCTCCTTCTGGAGGCGCAGCATTTTCTTGATGTTGGAGTCATCGTATGGCATGGAGCCGCAGACCATGATATAGAGGATCACGCCCAGGCTCCAGATGTCATACACCTTGGGCTGGTAGGGGATACCCTGTAGCACCTCAGGGGCTGCATAGGCGGCTGATCCACAGAAGGTCTTACTAAGTGTCAGCTGACCACTGTCATCCCGGACACAGCGTTTAGAGAAGCCGAAGTCTGACACTTTGATGTTATAGTCCTTGTCAAGAAGAAGGTTTTCACACTTAAGGTCTCTGTGGACGATGTCCAGGTCATGGCAGTACTTGATGGCTGAGGAGAGCTGGTGGAACTTCTTGCGGGCATCATCCTCTTGCAGAGCCCCCTGGGTTTTGATGAACTCCAGGAGGTCACCTTGAACTCCAAGCTCCATGACGATGTAGACCTTGCCCTGTGATGTCTCAAAGATCTCATAGGTCTTGATGATGGATCGATGGTTTAGTATGGCCATAACCTCAATTTCCCGAGGAAGGAATTTCTCCAGGAAGTCTGTTGGGGCTTTCTTCCTATCAATGATCTTAACTGCCACATTGATCTTTAGGCGCTCAGAGTAAGCAGATTTAACTTTTGCATAGGAACCCTCTCCCAAATTGATGCCCATTATGTACCCACGACGCTTAAGGACAATAGTATCATCCATGGTTCCAGAAGCACTGTGTGTCCCTGAGGCTGTGCCCTCTGTCATTGCAAGACCTGGATCAACAGTGATCTCAATTACACTGCTCACACATAACCTTCTGGGCTGGCTAGGCCTGCTGTTCCTACTACTGAGGCACCAAGACTCTAGGACGGAATCTTCTGTACTGCCTCCCAAGTGACTTCAGTGCATGAAGTCACAAAGGAAGGGGACACATGAGGAGCTGGCCAAAGCCACTTGGACCTAGAACCATAGGAGGCCCACCGGGAGGCTGAAGAAGACCAAAGGCCAGTAGAGTATCTGTGTGCTTGGCTGGGACCTAAAGGAGTGGGGACTCTGGGGTACACAAAGGCCTGACCCTGAGCCCAAACCTAGAGCTAGGATCGTATGTGGAAGGGCAGGGGTGAAAGTTGTAAGCAAGGCCATTCCAGGAAACACAAGGCAGGTGGTCTACATATTGGTGAATATGTGTATGGGGGGGGCAAGAAACGGAAGGTAGATTCGATTGAGGACACTCTCAGAAAGGCTTAATTCGGGCATTTTACAAAGCCGGGAGAAAAGCCAAGCTACAGTGACCCCATGGGCTGGTGACAAGGATGATGTACCTGACCTATTTCTCCTCCTCCTACTCTGAACACTGTCCTCCCAGGCAGCCTGAAGGGACACAGAGTAGAGTCACGAAGGAAACAGGTGGGTCATGAGGGTCAGAGATGCCTGGTGCAGCCATGGCTTAGGCCTGGGAAGCAAGGGCTTGGCTCTCTTGCTGTGTGTTTTTCACCTCTCTGTACTTCCTTTTCCTTTTTTTTTCCCCCTCCTTTTCCTTGAGATCTTTGCTGGTCTACTTCTCTTAGCATGACTCTATAGAGGACAGCGGGGTGAGAGTCTGATCTTGAATGTGAGTGTTCTCTTAGGAACCTGCCTAGGCTCTGGCTCTGGCTGGGATTTGAGGGCAGACCTGGGACTGGGAGAAGAAGGCTGGGCCCAGGTCCTGTGCTGAGACTGCCCGCTGCTTCTTGGAATGCTCTGTGAGGGCAACACAGGCAGCCAGGGCAGCGGCGGCCAGGGGTCTTTTTAGTGTGTCTGTAGTGAGGCTCCTCTCCTCTGGGCCACATCCAGGGAAGTAAGAGTCCCTGAAGATCTGGATTAACTTGGATTTAAACTTGACCTATCCTAGAGAAATTGGGCTGCTCAGACTTGGTACTGCCCTCCTTGCGACCCCATGTGTCGAAGACTGGAATCCTGAGACCCTTGGGAGGACACTCAGGAGTGAATGAGTGAAAATGGAGTTGCATCCAACTGGACTGGGTCTCTACCACCTCTGACCTTTGCCCTTTTCTCTGTTCCTCCTCTTTACCTTCTTTCCCATCCCTGGCCACCCAGTGCCAGCCTATCTACATGGCCAGTGGTCCTTCCTCAAGACAGCTGCTTCTTTTTCCCATCTGCTGTCTGTCCTCTCTGTTTCCTGTCCATGATGATGGTGGGAGGTCAGCATTTGAAGCTTTGTTCTCAGAGATCTTAGCTTCAGCTCTTCTCAGTGTTCTTCTCTGTGCAAAAGTGGCCTCTTCTCCCCCAGGGTGTGGATGAATCCTTTCTCCCAAGGTGGCCGCTGCTCTCCTTGCTAGGTCTTGGCTTCCTTGCGACTCTCCTGTGACAGTCCATTAGGCCATTTCCTCCACTGCTGGAACATTTTCAGTCTTGTGTGGCAGTAAAGTTGAGGCAGCCTAGCTAGATAGGAATGGGGATGTGGAGTTTCTAAGACTCCAGTCATTGAATGATCCTTTGAAAATTATTAAATATTTTTTTCCTCCCTTGAAAAGCATATTTATTCAATGAAGCAACAGACCCTTAGCCCTGTTCACATGGGCATTGTGATCAGGCTTCTGGTAAATTTTCCACCCTGCCTATTTCCTAAGAAATGATATCAAGTTACTTTTACATTAATTTTTAAGAGGTGAAGGGCCAGAGAGATAGCTCAGTGGAATAAATGCTTGCTTAGGTAAGCGCAGGGACCAAGGCTCAATCCCTGCATGCCACGCCAGCCCCACCCCTGGGGTGCACAGAGCCATGACCAAGTCTGGGCAGGGTGGCACAGGCCTGTAATCCCAAGGCTGAAAACAGGAGGATCCCTACAAGACTGAGCTGCATAGTGAGACCTTGTACCATATACATACATAAATTGCCAAAACTGAAATCAGACAATAATAGGAAATGAAATATTTCAATTAGAATCAAACAAGGGCCTGAGTTCAATCCCTGGTTCCGGAAAAAAAAAAAAAAAGGCCTGAGTTCAATTAGAATCAAAGAAAAGAAACTTTTGAAAGTTTTACCAAATTAATTATATGATTAGAACATCTGGATACCTGGGGAAATTCACTCGGTTTCTACAGAGCAGTAAACAGCTAGGAAGTTAAATATTTTTAAAAAATACCAAGTAGTACCAAAAAAAAAAATTCATTGAATATTTAGTAGCAAGGAAAGATGTTCAAAATGGATGAACAGAAAATGAGAAAGCTAAAAATATTTAATCAAAAGATTTAATCATGTTCATGGATTGAAAGATTAGATATTATGCATATCATTTCTCCCTAACAGATTGAGTGTAATTCCACATTCTTACTTGCAGTTTTCTGTGTGTATGTGAAATTAGACAAATTGATGCCGAACTTTTTATGGAAATGTAAAGGTTTCAAATAGGCCATGTAATCTGAGGAAAAATGACAAAGCTGAAGGATTCTTACTACTGGGTGACAGCATACTTTATATATTAAAGGAGTATGGGAGTATCAAATGTTCAAAGAGTGTTGGATGGAGTTAAAAACTGGCAATAACCATTCAAGCCAAGCATCTCCAGTACCCAGTAAATCTACTCTTACTTATTCCAAATGTAATACATCAAGATGTTCATAACACCATTATTTATAACCCCCCCCAACTAGAAACAATATAGATACCCATTATCAGCAGAATGCATGAAAATGTTGCATTCCTAAAATAGAGTGTCATATAGCAGGAGAAGGCAAACTCCACAAAAAAATCCAATAGTATATGTTTCAGGCTCTTCAAGTGATGCAGTCTATGTATGCAGTCTATGTCCTACCAACTCGGCTGGTTTGGAGTGAAAGTTATAGGGCTGTGCCTCAAAACACTCTGGCATGTAGCAATGGAAATGGCTGAACTACTACACAGAATACAGATGGATCTCAGGACATAATGTTAAGGAAAAGAAGGCAAACTCGAAGAATGCGTTCTGATAGGTGGAGGAGGAAACTGCAGTGGGCTTGAGGAAGGTTTCTTGGTTGGTACTGATTTTCCATGTAATGACCTAGAATCTAACCCATGTTGTATTTTGGGGTAAGTTTAATTTTATTTTGTATGCATATAGGAGAGTTGAAAAAATTATGTGGATGTTTTCTACTAAGAAATGAAATTGAAGTCATGATTAAAGGTAAGAATTGAGGTTGTAATGAAAGCTTTACGCATGGCCTTCACTGTTTTGTGATTCTAGTCATATGTGAGTTGTATGTAAGGATGTGTGGATGGAAAGGGGTGATGGTGGTGGTTGGGTGGGGGGAATCAATGAAGTGGGTTAAAGGCTACTTTTTTCCTTTGTTATTACTTTATTGAGAAACAACTATCAATGAGACAGTTTCAAAACCAATTAGTTGGACAGTTTCAACAATTAATGCATTGCATATTGTTGTCTTCATAGTGGTTATTCATAGTATAAAGGCTACCTTTTTCCTTTTATTATTCTAGCTTCCTTTCATCTCATTGAAATCTCTCCATTTCTCTTTCCCATTTTCCAAGACCCCATCTATCATCCTCTGGCCCTTGGAAACCACAGAAAGTTAAGAACTCACATATTCATACAGCAAATAGTTTCCCAGCATCTCCTTGTGACAACTATTCTCTTCACTGCAAATCAAGTGAAATCTCTTCCATGGAGAGTTCGCAAGTTATTGGATTGTAACATGCACTGCATTTGCAAAGGAGGAAATTAAATAAAGGTACCGTTATTGTAGGAAATTTTTTGTTGTTGTTTTGTTTTTGCGGAACCGGGGATTGAACTCAGGCCCTTATGCTTGCCAGGGAAGCGCTTATTCCACTGAGCCATCTCCCCGGCCCCTTAGGAAAATGTTTGACTCTTAGACATCTTTCTCTCAGCCTCTGTATACTGTCTCATGGAGGCAGAGTTACAAACAAGCAACACAGAAGACAGGATGGCTGCCTTTCTTTTCTTTTTTGAGTAAACTTTTCAGAGTAGTTCAATATTCACAGAAAATTGACCCAGGGGTTCATGAACTTCCCTTCACAAGCAGCCTCCTGCACCATCAGCATCTCCCACCAGATGGCACCTTTGCACAACTGCTGAGCCTATGCAGGCACATCTTTATCCTCCGTTCTTCATTCACTTAATTACTCATTCATTCAATACATCTGAGCACTTGTTAAATGCCAATCCTTCCAATTCTCCTTTCTTTCTTACAATCTTCCATACCGAAAAGATTGCATTTTAAATCGCTCGCTTCCCTTCCCTAAAATACTACTACTACTACTACTACTACTAATAATAATAATAATAATAATAGGGCCGGGGAGATGGCTCAGTGGATAAGTGCTTCCCAGGCAAGCACAAGGGCCTGAGTTCAATCCTTGGTTCCGAAAAAAAAAAAATAATAATAATAATAAAAGAGGGTTGACCAAATAGCTCAGCGGATTAAAGGGCCTGCAAGCAGGCACAGGGGCTGGGGGCTCAATTCCAAGGCCTGCCATGCCAGCGCTACTCCTGGGATGCGCTGAGATAGCAATTGAGACTGGGCATGTTGTAATCCCAGCTCTTAGGAGGCTGTAAACAGGTGGATCACTATAAGTCTGATCTACTAGTGGGACCCTGAACACCCTGTAGACCCTTCCCTAAAATACAAATAATAACAATAATAAATCTCTTTATTCTACTTCTTTTTAGTAAGAAATATGAAGTTCTTCATATTTCTTCATATTTCTTCATATTTCCACCCTCAAGATAGAGTGATATTAACATATTGATGTATGTATTATCCTAGATTCTTTTTTTTTTTTGTATTTTAGGGAAGGGTCTGCAAGGTGTTGAGGGTCTCATTACTAGACTGGACTTGTCGTGATTCTCCTGTTTACAGCCTCCCAAGTGCTGGGGTCACAGGTGCACACCACCACGCTCAGTCTCAATTGTCCTCTAAGTGGGTCCCAGGGGCAGGACCAGCAAGGCAGGACCAGGGATCGAACCCCCCTCCCCTGCACTTGCTTGCAGATGCTTTAATCTGCTGAGCTATTTGGCCAGCCCTAAAAATTGTTTTTAAATGATAAGCTACTACATGTTTAGTTTTAAAACCAGGTCACTTACTCAGACATCATACCTATTTTTCTATACCAAGAAATATGTGTCTTCCTTGTTTTGTTAAAATAGATGCTTTATTTAATTTTTCAACGTTAATTTTAAGCAGTTCCCTGTTGATTAATAGAATGATTCCAACTTTTGTGGTTGCCATGACCAGTTGTGTGTGTGGTCATGAAAATTTTCATGGACAAATGTTTATACTTTGGGGCAGAATGTTTAGCACATAATAGGTGCTTGTAAAGATTTAGTGAACATATACATTTTTACCTTTAATGGGATGTTATTAGTCAATGTAAAGAAATGGGTAGGAGAGGGAAAAGGATATGGAGGACCATGTGAAAGGTGGGGGGGGTTATGCAGTCAGAGCTCCTTGGACTCAGACAAAGCTCTCTGAAATTAAGGGTCCCCTGCTGTTACAGCTGTGAGCAAGTGCTGCAAGACAAAGACCCTGTGGTCCAAGAGTTGGCAAAAATAACCCACTAGCTTTTAAAGGAAGTAGCCCATAGAATGATCTCAACTGTTGTTCAAGTTCATCTACACCAAAAAATTAAAGTCTTCTGTAACTGGCTAGAAGACCAGACAGGAAGTTCTGTAAGGATGAAAGACATAAAGAGTGATAAGAAAGACCTCACTGAACAGTATGATGGGCACATGCTGACAAGCAAGGCTAAGTTCAACAATCCCTTAGAACAGACTTTAGAAGAGGGAAGACTTTTCCTTTGGATAATTTTAGTTTTGTCTTAAGCATGAAGTTTTTACTGATCCTTCTTAATTCTTTATGAAAACATATAAATCTGAAAAATCTGGTGCCTCTTTATGTCTGACTGTGACCAAACTAAATTAACTGAAACACCATGCTGTTCTTCGTAATGGTGAGGAACTGGTTCTAGCACCTCCACAGATACAAAAATCTGTGGACAGTCTCCTTACATAATATGACACAGCATTTGAAAACAATCTAAATATATTGTCCCACGTATTTTAGATAATCTCTAGAATGCTTATAATGCTGTAATGATTAATCTTGATTGTCCACTTGGTTGATTTGAGACATGTCAAGATCAGAAAAACACAGTTTTAGTGTGTCTGACTCACTGCTTCCTGCACAACCTTGGAGACTGTCTAATCCCTGATCCCTTCCTCTGCGGCTCTTCTTCCACTCGCTGCTTACTAGATACCATGATTTGAGCAACGTTTCCTGCCAGGCACTGCATCCACGATAGTGTAGCCTTTGATCCAGCCATTTTCTTTTCCTCTCACTCTGGACGACCTCCTGGGGGTCAGGGCAACAACAGATCGCCTGCCTAGCTCTAACACAACATCGACCACTGTTCTCCACCAGGCTTGGAGCCACTAGTGGCTTGGCTGGCCCCAGGCAGGAACCACTGTCTCCAAGGACACCAGACTTTCTGGGTTTTCTTTAAATTCCAAGGAAGCTGCTGCAAATTGACAGATGAACCCAAATGTCAGTAGGGTGGAGTTGGAGGGATATGTTGGATAGAAGAGCAGACTTCTCACACACGTGGAGCTGGGAGTCAGCGTCATTCAGCTCCCATCATGCACAGATATAATCTTGTTGTACCACAATCTTCTTCCCCCTGCAAGAATAAATCACTAGGATCCCAGATACTTAGATAAAGGCCCTCAAATTTTAAATGGCCTGCAATTTTAACACACTTCTAATCCAATATCATTATTCTTCTCTTGCTCATTGAAAAGCATATTTCCCATTTTTTACAAATTCCATTAATATCTTGAATAGCATCAAATTCCATATATGGATTTAGGAAACAACCAACTGATTTTTTGTTTTGAGTCTTTCATTCCCAAAATCAGGTTTCCACTTTTTTCTTCACTCAGATTTTCTTGTGTCCTTCAGTAATTTGGGCGAGTTTTCTTCATAGCTGCACTGCGTACATTTACGTCTCCCCTCCTCACTTCTGCCCACCCTTCTTTCTTTCCTTCCCTCTTTTCTTTCTGTCTCATCTTCCTTCCATGATCTTTTCAGAAACCTTTCCCTTTCTCTTTCTTCATTCTCTCCACCTGTTTCTCCTTCCTTCCTTCCTCCTTTTCTTAGAGCTTTCTCTTTTTCCTCCTTGTTCCTTGCTTATTATCTTTATTTTTATCTACTATAAATGAGATCTTTACTTTTTGTATATTTTATAATGGATTAATTCATGTTATAAAAGGAAATTCAAGTAATTTGAAATAGGTTTTTAATAAAAATTATACATACAAAGAATAGATACAATAGAGGTACATCTTAAAGAATTACAGCTGGGTGTGGTGGCACATGCCTATAATCCCAGCACTCAGGAGGCCGTGGCCGGAGGACCAGTACAAGTTTGAGAACAGCTTGGACTACAAAATGAGCTCAAGCCCAGCCTGACTTGCATAATGAGACTCTGCCACAAAAAGACAAAACAAACAAACAAAAATAATCACAGTAAGGTGCACATCTCCATTCTTGTACAGGATTCAGAAACAGAAAACTCTGCTGAATGGAGCCTATCCTGTATCCTTCTATGAATGCAATTGTCTTCTTTCTGCCTCCTTCTAGGAACACGAGTATGTCGAGTATTTCCTTGAAGGGAAAGACAGACAGACAGGAAGACAGAGATAAGAGAGACACAGACAGACAGACACAACACACATACATGCAGGCGCGTGCACACACACACACACACACACACTACAGAACTGATTCCTGAGAAAAAATATTATGTGAAGTGACTCACCTTGGGCTGAGGTCATAACACAATTGGGGTGCAGGAAACGATGATCTCAAGGGATGAATTCACAAATGACCTGTGATTTACCCGTTTTCTGGGCTGTGTAACATGAAGGAATCTACAAGCAGACAGCAAGAGGTGTCTTTAACCCAAATACTAGAGACAACTTCAACCCATTGCCCATCCTCTTCTTTGGCTTTGTCCCGCAAGTTTCTTTTATTCGTCGATGAGAAGATTTTAAAGACCGGAAGTACAATGCACTCATACCCGTCAGCCCCCCAGAGCACATCTGCGCAGGCGCAGAACCTTCATGGGCGGGACTTATACAGCGAGGCGGCTGGACTGACCGTTGGTCCTGACTCCAAGTGTGAGCACGATTGTGAGCTGTGTGAGAGAGAAGGAAGTTCAAACTCCTGTGGTGATATTTGGAATTTGAAACCAAGGATCATGGAGCATTACCACAGTTTGCTGGAAGCTGGGAGCTTGAGCTCAGAGCAGGCTGCCCATTATATGAAGTGCGTGAAAGAGGCCAAGGCAGCAACAAAGCATGGCGATCTGGAGGAAGCACTTCGACTTTTCAGATTGGCAAAGGACATTTTTCCCAATGAAAAGCTGATGAGCAGAATCCAGAAACTACAGGAAGCCTGGGAGGAATTGGAAGACCATGAAGATGATGAATTCACAGATGTGTGCCACTCTGGGCTGCTGCTTTATCGAGCACTGTACACCCAGCTGTTTGAGCACCAGAGGGAAGGCGTGGCTTTCCTCTACGGTCTTTACAGGGATGGGAGAAAAGGGGGCATCTTGGCAGATGACATGGGATTGGGGAAAACTGTTCAAATCATTGCTTTCCTTTCTGGCATGTTCGATGCTTCTCTTGTAAGTCATGTGCTCTTGATAATACCTTCCAGCCTCATCAGCATGTGGGTAAAAGAATTTGCCAAGTGGACTCCAGGAATGCGAGTCAAGACCTTTCACGGCCCTCGCAAGGATGAGCGGACCAGAAGCCTCTACCGGGTGCAGCAAAGGACTGGCGTCCTCCTCACAACATACCGAATCTTAATCAACAATTGGCGGCAGCTTGCCAGCTTTAACGGCCGCGTGTTTGTGTGGGACTATGTCATCCTCGATGAAGCACACAAACTCAAGAGCTCGTCCACCAAGTCGGCACTGTGTGCTCGCGCTGTCCCCGCCAGCAATCGCCTCCTCCTCACAGGGACCCCAATCCAGAATAATTTACAAGAACTATGGTCCCTTTTTGATTTTGCTTGCCAAAGTTCCCTGCTAGGAACATTAAAGACTTTTAAAATGGAGTATGAAGTTCCTATTATTAGAGGAAGAGAGAAAGATGCTACTCCAGAGGAAAAAGCCTTGGGCCTTAAGATATCTGAAAACTTGATGGACATCATAAAGCCCTATTTTCTCAGGAGGACTAAAGAAGAAATACAGAGGAAAAGGTTAAACACCCCAGAGGGCAGACCCACTGAAAAGAGCCCAGGGGTCGAGGCCATCTGTAGAATGCCTTCTCTTTCCAGGAAAAATGATTTGATTGTTTGGATACGTCTTGTACCTTTGCAAGAAGAAATATACCGGAAATTTGTGTCTTTGGATCACATCAAGGAGTTGCTGGTGGAAACCCGCTCACCACTGGCAGAGCTAGGTGTTTTAAAGAAGCTGTGTGATCATCCTAGGCTGCTGTCGGCGCGGGCTTGTCGTTTGCTGCATCTAGGGACTGTCAAAATGTCTGCTCAGGATGAAAATGAGGAAGATTCCTCAGAGGCGGACAACATTGCTCTTGTACCTGATGATACACTGATAGGAGAATCTGGGAAAATGATATTCTTAATCCACCTGCTGAAGAGACTGAGAGATGAAGGGCACCAAATTCTAGTCTTTTCTCAGTCAAGACAAATTCTGAACATCATTGAACGCCTCTTAAAGAATAAACACTTTAAGATTCTGCGAATTGATGGCACAGTCACTCATCTTTTGGAACGGGAGAAAAGGATTAGCTTATTCCAGCAAAATAAAGATTACTCTGTTTTTCTGCTTACCACTCAAGTAGGTGGTGCTGGGTTAACATTAACATCGGCAACTAGAGTGGTGATTTTTGACCCTAGTTGGAACCCTGCAACTGATGCGCAAGCTGTGGATAGAATTTACCGAATTGGACAAAAAGAAAATGTTGTGGTTTATAGGCTAATCACCTGTGGCACAGTAGAGGAAAAAATATACAGAAGGCAGGTTTTCAAGGACTCATTAATCAGACAAACTACTGGTGATAAAAAGAACCCCTTCCGCTATTTCACTAAGCAAGACTTAAGAGAGCTCTTTACAGTTGAGGATCTCCAGACCTCTGCAACCCAGATGCAGCTTCATGCTCTGCATGCTCCTCAGAGGAGATCTGACAAGAACCTAGATGAACACATTACCTACCTACAGTCTCTAGGAATAGCTGGGATCTCAGACCATGACTTGATATACTCACATGATATGTCTGTTGATGAAGAGCGTGATGTGATAGAAGAATCTCAGTATATTCAACAGAGAGTTCAGAAAGCTCAATTCCTTGTTGAATTTGAGTCTCAAAATACTGCGGAAAAACAAAGAACTAAAAATGAGGGAGCCTGGCCAATAACACCCTTGTTTCCTTCTCAAACAATGAAAAAATGCTCTGAATTGAAGAAACCTCAGCCTTGGCCTTTGCCTCTTACAACTACTCATCTCACCCAGGAAGGAGATATCAGTTTTCAAATGGCAAATGTAAGCATTGGTGATCAAGAACGCTCCAGTATGAAGATGAATATGACCATGCTACAAGATAGTATGCACCCATATGAGAATGCATTTAACACTGACTCTGTAGCTACTTTACCCAAGGAGTTTGGAGGTGTAGAAGTCTGGACAGCCTCATTACAGGGTACTACAAAAAGCTTTGTAGTTGAAAATGAAGCTCTGCAAAAAAAGGCATTACAAGAAGAGCCTAAGCAAGAGGCACTGCAAGAGAACCCCCTTGGAAGTTGTAATTATTTCACTATCCAAGAAGTCCAAGCTGATCCTACACCCACTGTAGATCTACAGAATGATGAGACTTCATATCACTGTAAACCCTGGCTGAACAATCCCTTAATAACAGAACTGAGTGCATCTATTATTGAAATATCTGACGAATGGTCAGCATCCCAAGCCAGTGAGGCCAGGTCAGAAGGAGAACCTCTAGTGGCTTCAACACAGTATGCATGTGATTTCAATCTTTTCCTGGAAGACTCTGCAGACAATAGACAACATCTCTCCATTCAGTCTTTGGAGTACAGTGAGAAAGAAAACAGCTTGTGTGTGTCTGCAGCTAACTCAAGGACAGAGGCTGTGCCCAGCAAAGCACACCACCCTTCGGATTTTCCTAAGAAAGACAATGAATCAGAAGTGGCAGGTAATGTTAAAACCGGAAGGAAAGCCAGAGGGGTTATTTCTGACAATGAAGATGAGGATGATTCCCTAAAAGGCACTTCAAGCACAAGTGCCTTCAGCACATCTTGCCTTCCTTTTTCATCTGCGAAACAATTCGATGCCTCTACTCCCAAAGATAACAGTCTATGTGGATGGTTCATTTCACCTAAAACATCTGGAAGTGTAAATAGATCTGTGAACTCTAGGCGATCTATGGCTTCTAGAAGTTCTCTGATTAATGTGGTTTTAGACCACGTGGAGGATATGGAGGAAAGACTTGATAATAGCGGTAAAGCAGAGGGCACCGAAGATGCCCTGGAGGGAGGAGCTGAAGAAAGCAGTGATGAAGCCTTGGAATGTGCAGAAGACCCTTCTGGAGAAAGGCTGCCTTCAGAAAACAGGTCTGGTGGGCTAACAGTGTCTAAGATGTTGGGCTGTAATCTACAGACCCCCCCTTTGGGACGCTGACCCTTTCTCTGCTGAGCCCCTGGGTGACTCTTCTACGGTTAAGACCGTGGAGACTGCAAGTGACTATGAGACTCTTATAGCCCATGGAAAAGAATTACAAGAGTGTGGAAAAGTACAAGAGGCCTTAAACTGCTTGGTTAAAGCACTTGACATAAAAAGTTCTGACCATGATGTCATGCTCATGACTTTGAGTTTGTATAAGCAACTCAGGAATACTTGAAAATGCTAGAACCTATGCACTGGGGGGGGGGGTGTAGGTATTTTCAGAGATAAAGAAGTCCTGCTGTGTAACCCTGTCTGGCCATAAACTCATGAACTGCTTTAGTCTCCTGAGTGCTGGGAGTATAGACATATACCAACATGCCCATCTGTTTATTGCATCTTTAAAATGTAACTGATTGTAAAGTGTTTTTTGTTTCCATAATTTTCTTTGGCAGCATTAAAGATTTGTGCTTAAGGTAAGAAAGACCTCATAAAGCAGCTTCTGCCTGGCTCCTATCTCCTGTTCCACCTCTTTCAACATACTGTTTTCTGAATGCTATGTTAATATTTCTTCACCTGAATATTCTTACTTTTTTCTTTTAAGCATATTCTATAAACTTAAGAAAATTAACTGTGCATGGTTTGTTTGGATTTGTTTCCTTGTGATACTAAGGACTGACTTGTCTTAGTTTTTAATGTTGAAACAAGGTCTCACTAAGTCCTTGTGTTGTCCAGATTGGGCTCAAACTTGCCATCCTCCTGCCTTATCCTTGAGTACTAGATTATGTGGGCCCTACCATTCCCCACTTGATGTTTGTTGTAAAATTATTCTGGGTATTTTCTCTGAAAGGGATTACCTTGTGTATCACAATCCAGATAAGAAAATTGAAGTTACTTTTCTCAACGTAAAAAAAAGTCCTTATGGACAGCTTCTGTGTTCTGAAGATAGAAAATAAGGGTGCGGAGTTGCATTGGAGACAGTAAGAGAGAAGCACTTCTCACAGGTTAGCTCACTGAGGCTGGGGGCCACATGCAGGGAACCGGTCCCAAGAACTCATAGTCACTGCCTTGAGTGTCTGCTGGATTAGCCCGTGTTGTGAATTTTTAGATGTATGATTCTAAGGAGGTGCTTTTGTAAGTAAAGCTGTTAGTTTCTTTCATTCAGTAGAAAGGATCTGAGAGGTGTGTGTCGCCAGCAGACTAGGGTGGCCACATCTACACTGCTCATGGGACATGGTCCAAGATAGGCTGAGAAAGGAGGAGGCAGTGTGGATGGGTTGAGCCCTGCTTGCTTTCTTCCATAATTCTTGCCACTCTCTGAAGCAGCTCTGAAAGTCATCTCTTGGCTTCTTAAGCTGCGATTAAGAATTCAGTGACTGCTGCTGCTGAGTGCCACCTTGTGGAAAGAGAGGCTTGTAAAAACATTAGAAGATGTTCTCATCTCAACCACCTGACGCACCAGGTCTGCACCGTATCACTTCTGCCTCTTCCCTGAAGTCAAATGATCATGCCAGGCAAACATTTTGAATGGAATCCGGACACTGAGGCAGCCAAAACAGCACAACTGAAGACAAGAAAGCAGACTTCCATAAGTGCTTCAGAAAGTGGCAAAAATGACGGGGTAGGTCTCTTTAAAGCCAGGAGGGGCTGGGGAGATAGCTCCGTAGAATGAGCACTTGCCTGGCAAGTACAAGGTCCTGAGTTTAATCCCCAGTACTGAAAAAGGAAAGCCAGGAGGGCTGCCTTATTTTTAAGAGGGATTAATGACAATGTATCTTTTACTGTAATAATTTTTAAAGTTTAAACATTCTCTATATTTTTCTATCAGATCTCTTATTTCTTGATTCATAAGGCAGAGGTACTTCTTGTCGACTGTGTAAGTAGGCTGGAGCACTCCGATTTCTCTCCATCTTCCCTCTCTCGTTTCTACTTTCCTGCTTTTGTTATCTGTACTGTGTTTGTGGTTTTAAAATCACCTCCAAAAGAAATCCTTTGCTCATAAAGGAGTTGCTTACCTTTCTCCCTTGGCAGGCCTGGCAACTGCACATCTGTTCTCGGACTAAAGATTTTCCTGTTGCGTTATTTCATAGACAGGAGATCATGTACTACGTAGCTGTGGGCATGGGTGCTTTTACTGACTGTATTTTTTGAGGTTCATTCCTGTCCCAGCATGCATCAGCCTTCACTCCTTTTGTTGACTGAGTAATAAGTAATTGTGTGACTCTCACATCTTGCCTTTCTGTTTGTATATTGATGAACATTTAAGTTGTTGCCACTTGGCTGTTGTGAGTTACCCTGCAGTGAACACACTTATGTAGAAGTCTTTGCACACATGTTACATTTTTGGATATATGTCTAAGATTGCTTGGCCATATGGAACTCACTGTTAAACCTGAAGAACTACCTAACTATTCTGTGCACTGTTGTTTTTGCATTTTCATCATGCTAAGTAACTCATTTAAGTGGAGGTTTTCTTAGCATTGGGTTTATAAATTGATCTTAGAAGTTGAAATTCAATAAGATGGGTCTCAGTGTGAGCAAGTTAAATTGTTCAGTGCAGGGACCACACTCATTTTATCACTTTGCCTTCTTCACTCCTATTAAAAATAAGTTCTCATCTGTACCTTGAATTAACTATTTTTGATAGTCATGTTTTTCTCTATACCTTTGCTTATCTCTTTTTTATGTATTTAATACAAGGTCTATAGGGCCTCACTATGTAGATCGGGCTCATAGTGATCTTCCTCTTTTCCACCTCCCAAGTGCTGGGATTACAGGTGTTCCACGTGCCCAGGCTCATTGGCCATCTCAGCATACCCCTGGGCCGGAGCCGGCATGGCAGGCCAGGGCTTGAATGCCCAGCTCCTGCATCTGCCTAAGCAGGTGCTTTAATCCGCTGAGCTATCTGGCCAGCCCTTGCCTATCACTTTTTATTGGAGCATTTTCTCAAATATTTGGCAAGTCTGAGCTGTCAATTTGTATTTAAGAATGTGAAGTCCCTTGACGGGGTTCCCTACATAAGTAAGACTTGTCACCTGTTGCTTTGTGTTTTACAGAGGTCAGGGGGCTGGAAGGAAAATGGCAGAAGGAAGCCTTCGCGTTTCATCTGCCAGCGAGCTCATTCGGCTTCAGTAGCAAGGTGACACGGTGTCTTTTGTATCCACTCTTGGTTCATCGTTGCAGTTAATCAGATGCCCCCCGCCTTTCTGGGGCTCCTACACACCATCATCACTTGGGTTCTGAGAGCTCCACACTCCCTCCTGTCACGCTTTTCACGGCTGTACCCTGCCTAGAGGTTATGGGCTCCTGCTGTTCAGTTGTTCTGCCATCTTTCTTCTATTCTGCCTTTAAGAAGGTTGTTGGTGCCTCTAAGTCACTGAAACCCCGTCACTCATTTATTGTTCCTCTGTATTTATATCTTAAGCCTTTTTACTCTCATTTTGTGAGGACTCAGAGAGGAGATAAATACATATGGACAATCTGTTAGCTTTAGTTCAAAATCCTCCATCCATCTTTAAATGTGGATAGCCACAGGAACAAAGATTTTTTAAAAAATCCCTTTTTACTAGTGGTATGTATAAGGTGGCATGTTCAGCTTACACTTCCTTACCTGTTGAAAATTATGTAGTAATTGTGATTGAAAGAACTAATATTCTCTGAGGACCAGTTTCTCTATCGCATTAGACACGGGGGTCGTGTGATAGGCATGTCTTCAAAAGTATTCCTGATAAAATGTAAATGAGAGGATTCTTCAATAGGATGACAGCCTCTGAGGCTCTGAAAGAAACACTCTTCATCCAGTGTACCGACAGTGGGGAGAATGGAACGGGTAGTCACACTTAGAGAATGAGCAGTATTTGTACATTGCCTGCGAAGTATCTAATACACAAACTAGGCCTGTGAGAAGCTCAGCTTTCGATGTATTTACAATCGGTTATTATTTTGTTTTATACATATCTCCATTTACTTAACTTATTTCATCAGTTTTAGAAGACATTATTTAAAAAAAAAAAAAACTAATTTACTGGAGCTTGTGCTGTGAGGACTGTTGTCATGAGGTTAATCCTATCTTTCAGTGTGGATATTCTCAAAAAATTCTGATGTACTGCCACCTGGTGGCACTTGGTGGACACTGCAGAACCATCATAAGTTCCCCCCTCTTGGTTTCTCAAACCTGTTATGCCAATGTATGAGTCTCTGGCCGGCCGCACACTTGCATGTGCACCTTTGTTGTTTCAGTGTTGAAGGGTGGGTTGTGTGCAAACGCACACCCTGTTGGCATCGGCTAATTGCTGAGTGCATAATGTGCTAGGAGCTCCATGGAACAGACTCCAGCGGTGAACACTTAACCCCAAGCAAAACCTGCCATGATGAACCCTCTAGATATTTAGTGCCTAGAAGAAACAGAAGATTTAAACAAGCCGTGCAGTCTTTCTTTTCAGCGCTGAACAAGAGAATCAACATGATCCAGAGAACGTCATAAACCATGGCCTCCAACATAACTAAGCTACATTAGAGTCCCAGCTAATTTTAGACAAAATAGTAAAAATTTAGATGTTTTAAAGGCCCCTGTAAATTTATTTTGCAGTGCTAGGAATTGAGCCAGGGCCTGATGTATGTCAGGCAAGTGCTTGGGCGCTGAGCTACGCTCTTAGCCCTCTGGTCTGGGCTTCTATTTTTGTCTCAAAATGTTTGGAATCTATAGAAGTAGTGCAAAATGGATACATGAAGATAACATTGCAAATGCCTGCTTCCTGTCTTCTTTGAACTTAATGCTTCTGAAGTGAGTCAAATAGCCAGTTAAGTAATTAATAGAGTACATTTTAATATCACATGAAAAATGAGTTAGGAAACAGAGGCTGACTATATAGTGATCACCAGAGAAAAATAGTCATGGCATGAGGTTTCTGAGAAGGCAGGTCATGAGGTGGTCAAAGTACAGAAACCTTCAGTACATTCCCGTTTGTTTTCCATATAAAAGTCGACACTGGGGCCAGTGGCCAATCTAAGGCCAGGGATATAGCTCAGTGGTGTGGTCCCTGCCTTGCAAGTGGACGGCTCGAGTTGGATTCCCAGTTAATAATAATAATAACAATAATAACAATAAATATATGTGTATGATATTCTAGTATTCATGAAGCTGTTAGGAAATGGACACTCCAATAGTCACAAGAATAGGAACTGGCGGACATTTGTGTGTTACTAAACACATAACTGTCCATACTTTTTGATCATTTGACCTTTGGCTTTGGGCTATTATTTTTCTATGAATTTCCAAAGACAAAAATCACACACAAAATACACAAAGATGACTATTTTGTATTGTTTCAGGTAGAGAAAAAGTAAAATATACCTCAATACTCATCAAATAAAAAGTGTTTAAGTAAATCACAATACATTAAAATATATTATATATTGTAAAACGCTGAAATAAAAATGTTTATTCATAAAACTACCAGTATATATACTGTTCAGTGAAAAAAGAGTAAACTGCAGAACCACATGTGAATGTGATGTAATTTTCATAAATAAACGCAAAAGGGCCAGGGATATAACTCAGTGACATAAGCTCTTGCCTGGCAAGTGCAAGACCCTGAGTTCAAACACCAGTACAAAAAAAAAAAAAAAAGACACACAATAGCATAAACACAAAGTAACAAAGCTGTGTATCTTAAAATGCACCTGTACCTATGGGTGTGGATATAGACAGTGGCTTGGCTGGACACACACCACACTAACTTGGCTGAGGACGGGTAGAGTAGAGGGGCATAAAAGAAGATTTATCCTCTATTTCTAATATGTTTTACAAGGAAAGATCTTGAGAATTACTTGTATAAATTTAAAACAACAGTTTAAAATATTTTGAGGAAAATAAGGATGGAAAAATTCATAAGGTTACAAACTACATTGACTGTGGTCCTTCGAGGAGAGTTCAGAAGGGTCAGCAAAAACCTGGCTTTGACCAACTCATGTTGTTTCTATTAAGTTCTATGAGTCTTTTTTTTTTTAACATTTATTTATTTATTTAGAGACAGAGAGAGAGAGAGGAGAGAGAGAGAG
>NDGM011217815.1:5964-42264 GCA_002564305.1 Octomys mimax
TGTGCCTAAGGAGAGTCACATGGAGAGAAGACATTCTCTCAGGCTTTCACAGAGAGCAAATTGCTCAAGCAATGAGCGTGACTCATCCAGATGGCTGACACTGACAAAGGATCTACAAACTGCAGTACAGGGATTCAGGGTAAATTCTGAGAGGATTTAACTGACTTTTTTTCAATTTACTTTTTTTTATTTGACTGACCTTGTCAGGTGCAAAAGTTACATTTTTTGTTATATAGGGTTCTGTTTAGTTGTTCCCCCAAAGATTCATGTAGGTTATGTGGCAGACATGGCTGGAGCAAGTGGCTTGAAGGGCAGGACCAGAGCATCAGGGCAGGGCCCAAGGAGCAGGCCAGAGAGGCACAAACCATGAAACTGGCTAGCCTATGCTTTCTGAGAGATGTGGAGACGGTCATCCTGGACACAGCAAAGCCCCTGTCTTGCCTTCAGTGTCTTGAAACTTCCAGTAACTGTGAGCTAAATAAACCTTTCCTTCCCTCAGTTTGAGTGTTGTGTATTTGTCCCAGCAAAGAATGAAGAGTAACTAAGACACTGTACTAATTTACCTTCCTGCCAACAGTGTATGAATGGTTCCTTTTTCCTTGCATCCTTTTCTGCATTTAGTGATGTCATTATTCCTGGTGATATCATTCTCTCGGCCTGGAGATGGAATCTCAGTGTAGTTTTGGTCAGCAATACACTGATGGCTAAGGATTTTGAATATATATATTATTATTGTTGCCAACTATAATCCTTCTCAGAAGTGTCTGTTAAAGTCGTTTGCCCATGCATTGAACTATTTGTGTGCTGTTTTGGTGTTAAATTTACTTATTTTTTATGCATTCTGAATACTAATCCTGCTTCTAAAACATAGCTGGAAAAGATTTTTCTCCTATCTTGTAACTGATGTCTTCACTTTGTTAATTATTTCCTTTGTGTGCCTCAGATTTTTAATTTGATGTGATCCCTTTTGTTGATTTTTGCTATTATCTCTTATATTATAAGAGCTAGTTATTAAGTCTTCACCTGGGTAAATAACTTCAATTGCTTCCTCCATATTTGTTCCTAACAGTTTCAATGTTTCAGGGCCTATCCTTAGCCCTTTGCTATATTTTTGGATTGATTTCTTTGTGTGATGAGAGATAAGCATCTAGTTTCCATTTTTATCATCAGGATATCCAGTTTTCTAAGCGCCATTGCTAAAGAGGCAGATAGACATAGCTCTAGTGGGTAATCCTTCCTTACTGGCTAGTTTGTACATTGAGGAAGTCATCCCTTATTTTTGCTACTCTCTAGTTGCAGAGACACAATACCGGACAGCCACAACTGAGAGGTTTATTTTAGCTGAAAGTTTCAGAAATTTCAATCTATGGTCAGTGGGCTCCAAGGTAGAAACAGCAAAGTGGAATGGTCTGGAGAAGGAAAGCTGCTTATTTCATGGTGGTCAGGAGGCAGAGAGGAAACCAGGGACACAGATTCTTTCTAGCCACTCCCTAGTGACCCACTTCTTCAGACCGGATCCCACTGCCTAACAGCACAGGCAGCTCTGAACTGCTCAATGGATTAATTCTCTAATGAGTATAACTCCCCATAATCCTATCATCCTTCCTGATACCTTCCCTTGAACATGAGAGGCTGCTGGGGGATAGTCGAGATCTCACATTCTTGAAATAACAAATAATTTAGGATGGTAGGAGCAGTTTATAGACTTTGAAGAACTGCCCCCATTAAGGAATTTACTAGTGATAAACAATAATCTACAGCCATCAATGAGTCACCAAGATGAAAGAGTGCTATAGCAACTCTGACGTATTATTTTCGAGTTGAATATTCAGATTCAGCTTTTCATAAATATGCAAATAGTCACTTACTCCTTAAAGTTTAGTTCAAGTTAAGATCTCTTTAGATGATGCCAAAACATGCTATGTAAGTGGTCTTAGAGTCATATAGATATAATTAAAAATCTGCATGTCAGTGACCAATATTTAGTGAAGAGATTTTCTAGGCTTTTCTTGGAAGAGAACAACTAAACATTTAGCTAATATTAACACTTGCAACACTTTTAGATTAATTTCAATTTATTTATAAAATGAGTAAGAATTTCTTTAAAATATTCAGTGATGATACTAACTTTAATATAATGGAAACATCAGGTCATGATTACTTGAACTAAAGTATTTTAGCTAGGAGCTGGGGAGATAGCTCTTTAGAATAAGGGCTTGCCTGGCAAGCACAAGGGCCTGAGTTCAATTCCCGGTTCCGCTAAAAAAAATAGCTATATAAAGCTGTTCATTAAAATGACATACTAATAAAGATCCATACAGGTAATATGCAATATGATAAGTACCAATTTTCCAACATGTGTTAAGCATAAATACATGTTAGAAATTACTTTTTTTTTTTGCGGAACCAGGGATTGAACTGAGGCCTTTGTGCTTGCTAGGGAAGTGCTTGTTCCACTGAGCCATGTCCCCGGCCCAGAACTACTTTTGATAATTATGTCCATGTTAAACCTATTAATACTGTCACAAAATTATGGTAGATACCTTTATTATCTCCATTTTACAAACAGAGACTGAGGTACACAAAACTTAAAGTTGAGAATGAGGGTTCAATATATAATACCGTGGTGAAGATTTGCAGGTAATATGTATTCTTATTTTTCTTATTTCATTATTTTCAAATATTCTGTAATGAAAATACTGGTAAAAATAGAATACAATTCAAGAAGTGTTTGCATCTTTTGCACTGACAGTGATGAACATTTAGCTTCACACCTGCTCAAATAGAAGACAAGTGTCAGTTTCTGTCATCCCAACTGGCTTTTTAGAAGGTGCAGTCTGTGAATTCAGTTTTACCCACAGGACACAAAAACAGTACAGCAAACATGAGAAAAAGCTATCTCTTTGCTTTATGAAGTAATAAAGAAGAAAACAGGTAGGACGTAATCGATCTCACAAGAGGGGTGTGCAAACAGCCTTATGTTGAAACCAACAGGAAAATTGTGGTTAGGTCGAGGTTTTCTCAGTGCAAAGGAAAAAGAGCAGTTTGCCAAAAATCTCAGATTAAAATATAAGAAGTCACATTAATTTTTCACCCTTATGATGATGTCAACTGCAGTGATAATATGCCTCTTCCATTGTCCAAAATGAAGGCTCTGAATTTAGTATTTCTTACAACATAGTTAAATCTAGTCCAGTGAAAGGGGCCACCTAAAAGGACACTCAAATTCTACAACAAAAAGGAGTTCAGTTCCATTTAACTGACAAGCAATTACTGAGTGCATGGCATGCACAGAGGGCCAGACACTAAGAATAGAAGATAAATAAAAGATGCTCCTTGCTTCATCAGTTTTGTTTTTTTTTTTTTTTTTTTTTTTTTTTTACCTAGTAGGGATACATGAGTAAAAAGTTCACTTTATTATAATGGGAAAAAGCAACAGATACATTGAAAGAACTATTGTTTTGTGACATTAAGAAGAAATAGGATAAACATTTACACTCCAGAGTCTGGAGCTGTTGATAGGTACAAGTGCCTGTTTCCTGCAACAGGCAAGAATCTAATCTATAAACTATGTAGACAAGAACTGAGTGTTTTGCTCCCGATTGCATAATCAACCCTTAGCTAACTCTCTGGCCTTAAAAGATGGGAGGAATAGTTTCGCTGTCCTTCTCCTCTACCCTCAGATATTTCTATTAGAACAAAGGTGGGTGATTTGGGAGTGCAAACTGACCCTGTTTTCATATGGCTCACTGGTAGAGGATGAGTTTTTACATTTTGAATGTTATAGAGTCACAAACTTTATATCTTAGCTCATAAAAACTTAATTGCTTACTACCTGGAAATTTACAGAAAAAGTTTGCCAGCTCTTGTGTTGGATCTCAGAAACCTAGCATCTGAAAACTGATGTGAAAAATTCCTCTACATATTAAAGTTTTACTACCTATAAGGAGTTGGATTTGTTATCTATTTAAGGGAACCATAAGGGGATGCAAAAGAACAACATTGGTTCAGGCTCAATGTAATGACAATGCCTAACCTACTGTAAGTACTCTACATTTGTTGGACTTATCAGAAAATGCATTAATGAATGAAAGAGGCAAAATGATATTCTAATTTCATGTGCAGTTCAGTTAGACATTAAGCATTACTAAGTTTTGGAGATGAAATTTACTGCTATAGATGTATTCTAAGATAATTATATTGCTTGTACTAAGTACTCCCCCAGTTTAACCACATGTTTATGTCTGTTGCTTTCATGATCACCCAGATTTTATCTCCTGTCTGCTCGTGCACCTGTGATGGAAATTACTTCTGATTATCTGGTTTTAATTCTAATTTTCTGAAGTACCTATCTCAGCATCCAAGAAATAGCTTTTAAAATGAATGAAACAATATATTACCTATATTTTTAGATCCTATTGAAATGTTACATATTATAGGATCTGGAGGTGTGGAGTGGTTTTAATTTAAATTGATGAAATGAAAATGTGCTTATATTTTTAAGAAGTCAAACAATTGACAAAGTAATGGCCGACATACTCTGAGTACCCTGAATTGCCAGCCAATCAATCCTGCTGCTCTACACACACATTTACATACATACACACTAAAGTATTCATCTTTTAAATAAATGAAAGGGCCAGGGAGATAGCTCAGTAGAATAAGCACTTGCCTGGCAAGCTTAAGGTCCTGAATTCAATCCCTACTACTGAAAAAAAAAGAAAGAAAGAAATACAAGAAATACATGGAGTAAAGTATCATAGTTTATATTTATTTTCCATTTACATTTCCTCATGAATATTTCCTGTATTAGTCCAGCATAGAATCCATTAATACATGTGTACTATAATTGAACTATTTAATTGATCTTTGAAAAGAATGTGATATTTCAAGCACTGTATCTGCTTTGGAATTTTTTCATTTCCAATCGTTGATGAGCCACGTATTTGTTTTTTTCCATTTCTTCTTTTATCCCTTAAATAATTAAATAGATTCACATACTGTACCTCCTATCATAGTATCAATTTTCTTGGAATCTTGGAGTGCTTTATGAATTTATGGAGTGAAGTCTTCTCTCTGAGGAATGTCTTTAAGAGGTGTCAATATTACAGTTAATGTTTTATTTCTTAAACTATCTCTGAGACTAGACTAAGTTCTTATCAATTACTTGATGATACTTTTAGTCTAATATTCTTGCTATTTCTTTTAAATCTCAATTAAGTGAACAAGTAATAGAAGCAGAAGCAAATTCAAATGTAGGACCCCTTTTGGATATCTGCATAATATAATCACCTAAGTGGAAATGAAATATGTTTAGTCCAAAGTGTGGAGTGGTTGTTTAGATAGTAATATTCTAAACACAAAATACATGGTAAAACATTAATGGCAATAATTTCAATTGACTATGTGCTCACAGCATGACAGATGCAATCCAAGATTCACTACATATGCTTTGAACTTCAGAACAGCCTCGGAAGCAAGACTTAGATTCTTCATTTTACAGTAAAAAAAAAATTACAGCAGAGAGTAAAGACCTACAGGCAGATCCATTTTTTCAGCACTTCTCTTAACTATCAGATTGGGTTTGTCAGATGGGGAGTACTGCGGATTATGGAGTACAGCTCTTCTAATCCATCTTATGCAATGACCTGTGTACAAGGATAGGTCTCATTCAAAAAGATGTCTTTAGGTAGAGTATCCATATCCACACCAAATGTTCAAGCTAACGACTCTAAAATGCATTAGAAAGTTTGTGCATCTCCTTAAAAATTGGAAAATCTGAATATTTTAAAGTTTAATTGCCAAATTGAAGAGTTACTATTTATCTTTTGTATTACCTCTTCTGAGTTTAAGTTTTCCCTACTAGCCTTCTGCAGTGAATTCTGAAGTAGTATATTCTATTCTTAGCATTAATGATTTCTGGGATTTCTTAAGAACCATGGCAGTTTTCAGAGGAAAAAAATGTAAGTTTATTCATTCTTATATTAAGCAATTTAGACTTTATTATGACAAAGAGACCTTTGGTTTTCATGCGTTATGTGATGGGAAAAAAACCCCAGAAAAATGCCATTCAATTTTAATGTGCACATTTTATTTTTACCCTAATTGTGTGCAAAGGAAAAGGGTCTGTGAACATTCCAAAAAGCTTTGCACTATTAATTAACCACATATGAATGCGAGGGTTGTGGCTTGCCTTGGAAAATTGCCTTGAAGATGACTTGAATGTATAGCTTTTGGTGAAAGAGAGGACCTTTTTCTCCTTTTCTCGTCAATTCTTTTTGGCTCTCAGGAATCAGAATTGCTAATAATTGTGGAATTTATTGCCAGTGTTGATGGGGTTTAAGTTATAGTCTGTGCACCTGGGTCAAAGTAAAAAGATACAGTCATGTGATTCATGGTGTACGATGTGAAGCCACATTTAAATGGTATAACTTTAGCCTTTCAAAAACTAGATTCCAGCAATCTCAGATTGGTTACCAGATATATATTCATTGCTTAGTAACATCCACCTAACTGCAGTCCCTCAAATGTCTCAGTGTTTAGCTTGTTTTGCTTCTACTTGTGGGGAATCTTTCATTCTCAAACATCTTTTTATATTATAAAGGTTGCACAAATAATTGTAGGAAGTTTTGCACTTTAAAAATCTGTATTGAGGGGCTCGGGAGATAGTTTTCAGTCTAAGTGCCTGCATGGAAAGCAAAGGGACCTGGCTTCGATCCCCAGTACTGCATGCCATGCTTGCTTCAGAAGCCCAGGCGAGCACTGCAGCCCACCAAAACTAAGGGTGGTGGCACACACCTGTAATCCCAGCACTAGAGAGGCTGAGATAGGAGGACCACTATGAGTGTGAGCTGTGCAATAGCAAGATGCTGCACCAAATAAATAAATGAATAAATAAATAAAGATATTTACAATTTCCATATATGATACATATCTTTGTGATTCATTTCAACAACACAGAAATATACCTAACCATCTTTCATTGCTGTCATGTCTTACACATCAATTTTTTGAGCCCTGTGGTCCTTTTTTTTTGTATTATATACAACATTTAGAATAATTTGAATCCATTAAAATATGTGCATTTATAATTTTTACTTATGTTTTAACCCTGATGCTTACATACCTATACATTGCTGTTAGCAGTTTTTACCCTTTATTAGAATGTACTATTTTGTATTATATCTTATTTTTTTGCCTCCCATTTGTTTTGTGAAATTATTCAATAAACTTGATATGTGGCTTTAGTTTATGTAGTGCTCCACTGTGTGCATGTGAGAAAAAGGAAAAGAATAAGAAAAGAAGGAAAGCATAGGAAGAGAAGAGCTAATATTTAAATAGTAATTTTCCCCACAATTTGCAGCACTCATTAATTCTAATAATTTATCAACAGAATCATTGGAATTCTCTAAACACAAAAGTATAACAAATTTGTTGATCTTTTTCACAATCCTCATCTCTCAGTTGGTTTTCCATTTTTTCTGTGCTGACTAAATACCCAAGAAAATATTGAATGTAGCTGCTAAGCCCAGGTATCTATGTATTAATTGTGTTCTCATTGGTTTAGCAGTAAGTGCGCGTTTAACTTATTTGTTTGCATATCCCTTTGTCAAACTTAGGTTTTTTTAAAAATTTCAAATTAGCTGAAAGAATTATTGACTGCAAAATCATGAATGGATGCTGAATTTTATCAAGTGCTTTTTATTCATCTACTGGAACTACCGTAAGATTGGCTGTTGATTTTTAATAGACCATTTTACATTATTTAATTCTCTAATAAAGTAATAACTTTGAATCTTTGTGGTAAATGTATAACCTTTTCTCAGTTTTTCAATTTTATAATCTTTATTTACATTACTTTATTCATTTGGCTAATATTAGGGTTATAATTTTTATATTGTTATGAGTGAAACTGATTTTTTAAATTTTCCTTTATCTCCTTGTTAGAATGTTGTATTTGCACATAAAAAGCACTGGAAAATGTTCTTTCTAATTTTATTTTTATGAGTTTATTATTATTACTATTATTATTATTATTTGTATTTTAGAGAATATTATTTGTATTATAGGGTGTTCAGGGTCTCACTACTAGAATCAGACTTGTAGTGATTCACCTATTTACAGCCTCTCAAGAGCAGAAATTACAGGCACCTGCCACCACACCCATTCTATCGGGTTTTTTGAGACAAGGTCTCACTTTGCAGTCCAGGCTAGCCTTCATGTCACTATGTAGCCCAGGCCAGCCTAGAACTCATGGCAATCCTCCCGCCTTAGCCTCCCAGGTGCTGGATTTATAGGTGTGCACCACTTTGCCAAACTTATAATGTTTTGCTTTTTCATTTTATGGTACAGTTTGCATAAGATTGAGGTTGTTCATTTGATTAAACATCTTTAAATATTTCCATAATACTTAGGCTATATTTTCTCAATACTAATATTTTTTTCTGTTTTTAATTTTTTCATTATGGCTACTTTTCAAAGAAGATACTGCCATAAAACTAGTCAAAATATTTCTTTAGCCAGATGTGACAGTGCACATCTGTAATCCCAACACTCAGATAACTGAAGCAAGAGGATTATCATGAGTTTGAATCCAGCCTGGGCTACAAAGTGAGTTCAAAGCCAGTCTAAACTTCATAGTGAGACCCTATCTCAAAAAACTAAAAGAAAAACCTTTGTTCAGTATCCACAAAATTTGTTCCATTCTCATTACTGATCAGTGCAATGAATAATTTCTTCATTTAATCATTCTCAGCAGACATATGATTAAAGAATTTTATGTTGTATTATCTTTTATAAAACTTTTCTAGGTTTTTTATCTCTTTTAAATTAATATTAATATTATATTGTTAAATCTACTTCTTTGAGTTTATTTCTGTTTTTTCTCATAGATTGTTTGCAAAGGTAGCTGCACCATTTCAATGTGCCATTAGCAATACAGAAATATTCCTAGTTCTGCACAATAACTGAAGTACTTACCAATTCTTTTCTTTTGGGTTCTACCTATCCTAGTGGGTGTGACACGCTGTGGGTACCATTCATGTGCTTCCTTCATGAAAAGGATGTTGAGTTTCTTGTCCTGTGCCTAGCCCTTTATTGTCTTTAGAGGCATGTGTATTCATATCTTTTATCCTTTGTGGTTTAATTATGTCTTAATATTTTATGTATTATAAATAGTAATCTGTTTTAAGATAAATAATAATAATCTTTCATTCTGTAAATTATGTCTTTCTTTTCTTGGTCATGCACATCGAGAGTCTTTCAATGTTGATGTTGCATTTGTGTATGTACTTGTTAGTTGCTCATGCTTTAGTTTTCATGTATAAGAAAACAATTCCTTAGTCCAGCATCACAAATAATTACACAAGTGTTTTTCTTGAAGAATTTTACATTTTGACTATTATATTTGGACATTTAATCCATTGAATGAAATTTTTATGATGTGAAATAGGAGCTGAATTTATTCTTTTGCTTAGTTGATCTCATTACAAAGCTTTGCATAAAGAGGAGGCATGTAGTCCTAATCTCTGATTGGCAGGGTGTCACCCTCACATTGTAAGAAGAGTATATGAGACAGGAGAAATATCCGTTCTGCCATCAGGGTAAATATCAGCCTGTTTTTCCTTGGATCATTGAATAGTCTGGAAATTCATCCACGAATTACAGCTATAATGAAAATTTCCTGCACGTGCATTTTTAGAGAGTGTCTATTCTTGTAATCAAATTTGTAATAACATCAATTTGTCAAATTTTAAAAATCTAAAACTTTATAGTTTTGAAATTTAAAGACAACATCGCTTCTTTGAAAATTATAGATTGTATAAGAAACAGATTGAAATATTAATTTGCAAAAATAAACATTTTAAAGCAGAATTTTAGGTAATCTCATGAGTATCGTTTACAGTGCAGGACAGTTGTAACTCTTTTCCTCTCTTTTAATACCACATCAGGTATCACATTAATAAAAGTATGTGGCATTCACATTTCATTGCTCAACTTTTGTCTCATTCATACTTCTACATATTTTACTCATAGATCCCCAAGCGGTGTATTATAATCAATATGGGGTTATTGTAAAAAAAACTAAGAAATGAATCCCAATAATATGTGCTTCTACACACTGGCATTTTACACAATTAGATAATAGTCTAGTTGGAACAATATTGAAATGATTAATGAACATTGGGTTTATTTTACAGTGATTTGCCAGTGATTGTAGAGTCTCAAATCTATTTTGCTTTGTCCTCATTCACTAATAAAATGACAAGAGTGAGTAGAACATTTAATACACTGATACATGGGTCTCATAAAATTAATATAATTGAGATAAAAATATACAGTCTCTCAAAAAATAGTTTTGCTTCAATCAGGCTTCAGCCTAATAACTTTGTATTCAAATCTGAAGGAAAAGGTCCAAATTATGTAAATATATGAAGTGATAAAAATCCATTGCAGTCAGTTTAGTACTATATCTGGACTAATTGGAAATGAGCATAAAATGTGTTTTATATTTTCTCTATTCACTGTCATTTATCACTCTTATTGACTTTTCTTGTGATTTAATGATGTCTTGGTCAGATTCTATAACTCCCTGGTCATGTTTTGGTATCAAAACTGAATGTGGTTTTCAGCATCAATCTCAGTCTCTATTAAACTTGCATTTTCCTTTCCTTCCTTTCCGTTTTGCTCTGATACTGGGACACTGATTGTTGACAAGTGGCAGGAAAACATCTCACATAACTCCTTCTATCCTTTTACAAGGCCTATTTCTTCTAGTGCGCTTAGGTAGACAGGAAATGGAGGCAATAATGCACATGAGAAAGTCCTCTCTTCTCTATACAAGATTGTAATCTGTTTTTGTTGGTGCTGGAAGTGGCTATATCTGCTTCTCTTCTAAATCTTCCTGACCCTCAACATTATCTGCAAGCAAAGCTTCAAATTGCTGGTTCCTGTGGGGGTGGGCGGTCCTGTTTTGTTTGTAGGAATTCATTGTGTTTGTTTATTTACATGGTTTCCTAGTGCCCAGGATGAGGAAATGTTTCTCCAACTGTGTTGCTTATGCCTTACCACCCAGGGAGTCTTTCAAAATGTGTGAAAGCATTATTGATTGTCAGGATGACTGACACAGCATTTAGTGTCCAGGGATCAGATCTATTAAAATCCTTCAGTGCATAGGAAATCTCCTGAGAATCATGATATCCCCATATGTGCTCCTTCCTCAATTGAGAGATACTGATGGAATTTTAAAATATTTTCCATATGTCGAAAAGCACTTACTAACCTGATAGCTCCCTCTCTTGCATTTTCCTAAACCCATGCTCATCTGCAACATCCAAATGAGCCTTCCCATTTCTTGTTCTCCATGATTCAACAATTCTATGACCTGAGGCTAAAATAGTAAGAGGCCCCAAGACCCTTATTCACCACTGAGCCCAGAGCACATTGTGGTTGGATGATGCCCGCACAAAAGCCAATCTCTTCTGCAGGAATTGTTCTTGATTCTGATTCTTTTGCTCTGCCTTCTCCAGTACTCTTTGTCACACTGAGAATGTACGAACAGGAAGGACTTGGGGATGATGTGTGGTGGTACCGAACAGCATACACAAACACTTGGCCATTTAGTGAACCCTCTGTGAGGTATTTGGACACAATTGTTAGCAGGTACTTTGATAATAGCGGTGTTCTTGTGGCCTGTTTTGTATTCTACTCTAGATTCCAGGTTGTCATTCTGGGGAAGTACAAAAAGTCTCACTCGATATTCCATGACATCATAATAAATTAATTTGAAAGTGAGGCAATTAAGAAATTTTAACATGTTAAAACTAACACTATAAGAATAATTCTCAGTTTTCTAAATTTTTCTTTAGTACCCAGTCCCTTCCCCTCCTCGCTGGGACTGCATTATGAATTAATACTACTGATTATATACAAACAAGATAAACCTGGTTCCTTTATTAATCTGTTAACAACTTGCTTATTAGCCTCCAGGGTGATTGTGCAATAGTACTAGGCCAGAAGGTTGTGACTTACATAAATGGATAAATGGGGATGCTGCCTGGTACAGAATTGGGGTTACTAGAGGTATAGATTAGGGGAAGGAGATTGTGAGTTTAATATGGGGACATAGTGAGTTTGATACGACTTTGTATGAATCATGTAAAAAGTCTCAGGACACAGAAGAAGACTTGTTCTGGAGTTGAGAAATATCTGAGCTAGAACTATGCCCATGGAGATTAACTGCATAGACGTTAACTGCATGGATGCATCCTCTGCATAATCTGGGGCTGGGAAATGAAAACTGTAGCGTTTCAGGCTTATAAAGTAAAATTATTCAGTGCAGGAAAAGCAAAGCATATGAGCTAAAAATATGGGAGAGGAAAAGTTTAGTTTAAGTTTTGTGTTTGTGCATACTTCTTTCTCCCACACCTGTTGATGTATTACCTGACATCCTTATCTATCCTATTATATACACTTAATAACAAGCTCATGTTCTGCTTCAAATGGATATTGGTGATCATTACTGTCCTTTTCATCTGCATGTTTTTTTCTTATTTCAGAAATAATGTTTTTATTATTCTATAATGCTAGAAAGATGTTTTCTGAAGCATGCTTTTTCTTGACTTGGCTTGCTCCAAAAAACCTGATCCTTGCAATTGGTTAAAACTGTGCATGTTCCACTCTGGCCAACAGAAGGAATTGTTATTGTGCTTTTTAATTGTTTGAATTCTGCAATTGTAATACACTTTCTCAGCAAACTTGAACACACTCTTCCATTCATTTAATGAGCCTGATAATTTGCATTTTCTTTTGTCCAATTCAATGAACAACTGTAGCTATGTGCAAAGTTAAAGAACTTTACTATTTATGATTAAATCAGTGAATACCATCCTCATTATATCATTCTGTTTTAAATCTATGGATATATATACTTAACCTTGACCTCCTAGTCGTAAAAATGACACACTAGTGATAAGAAAACCAGGTTGTTTTCTTCCTTTAATACTTCCTCCTCCTCAAAGTTAACATTTTTTCCACAAAGGTAAAACTAAAATGTTTAATAGACTTTTAATAAAGAGAAAGTCACCAATACTGCATGTGATCAATTCTTTTAAGTCTATTTCTCCTTACAGTTTTAATTTTTAACAACTTTGTCTTCTTTCATATATCATTTCTGATGGCCACAGGGCCAAACTGAACAACTTTTTAACATTACTTCTTTTATTTTAACTTCATTTCTCCAAAAAAAGCAGACTAAAACACCGTCAAACACCACTAGGTAAATAATCAGTTAGATTAGCATTGCAGACCTAGTCAAACCTTGTGCTTGTGCTTAAGGCTGAGTGGTCCATGTGATTAAGGGTGATTACCTAAGGCTAACAATTTGGGAAATCTGGTCTTCTCCTACAGAGGTAGAAAAATGTTCTTCAAAGTTTTTGGAAATATATAGTAGTCAAATTATGAAACAAGAAATTGGTAAACATACCTGAAAATTCTTTTACCCAAGAAACTATTCTGTTGTCATTCAGCAGGCAAAGATCTCCATGAAGGTATTCTCAGAATCATTCAATTTTAAAGTAAGACAACATGTTCTAGTGTATTCATGCTATACATTAATTTTTTGTGTGACTGTGTGTAGGAGTGGGAGTGCCTTTGAGGAGGAAAAGAAAATCTTATATTTTCTGTGAAATGATTTTCTAACTGTAAGAAGATCACAGTAAAGGACTATCAATTTTCTACTCATAAGCAAGCAAACAATAACAAAACCAAACACAATTTCAACAAACTTCAAGAAGATATTATTGAAAGGATAATAGGTAATTCCTAAAATCAAGGAGAGAAACCCATACCCATGTATATTCTAAGTGTTTTATGGTTCTACTTGCATTATTTGGGACATTGATCCACTTTGAATTAGTTTTTATTAATCATTATTTTGCACTGCACAGTCAGTTTCAATGTCATTTGCAGAAAATATTATGTTTTTCACATTGGTTTTCCTTTCTCTTTTTGTCAAAAAAATCTATGAGGATAGAATAGACATTGGTGAGCATCAAGTGCTAGAGAAAATGGTTTGGTTGAATAGAGAGAGTAGGGAGCCTTCTGGATGTGGTGAGTATATTCTGGTTTTATATGCATGTACCAAATCTCCATGATGAATCTAAGCATTGTACACTACAAATACGAATTAATAAAACTGAGAATTTCAAAGAAGAAGCAAACTTAAAAATTATTTTCCCACCATTAAATATACTATAATAGATGACAATAAAAACCCCATAGCTTGGGGAAAAAGATTGTAGTGATGGTTATAGAACAGTATGAATATAAAAACTGCATATATACATGTAGTGTGTGAATTGTATCCTATTAGAACAGTACTACAATAAAGCTGTTAATTGTTAACATAATAATTTGTTAAAACAAAGGACATATTTGACCAGTCAAAAGTATAGGGAAGTTGGAAGGATAGTGTGGTAAGCAACAATTGGCAGTTATTTCAGGGACTACAGAGTGACCTAAGCAAACAGAGTTTCACCTTAAGCTTGAATCATTCAGTGCAGAATTCAATTGCTCAGGAGAAAAACTTCAGGAGGCATTGGGTGCAGGGCCTGATTGCCAACATTGACAAAGCCACCTGGAAGAATGTCAAGGAAGTGCCAACCCCTTGTTCATTTCTTTTTATCCACTCCTCATAGTAAGTATATACATATTTTGAGTAACTTAATCTTTCTAAATATTCTATTAAGTCACTATTAGTATTAGAATCCATTTATACACAAATGAGAACTAAGGCACAAGTGAGAGCTAACATGCTGAAAATATGCACAGTCTCAGCTAGTAAGCCACAGGACTGTTGTGAAGAACTAAATTAACCAGCATGCTGTAGGGTGTCCTCACAAAAAGGAAGTTTGCAATCATTAATATATTTTCAAACTTCCCTTTTACTGCCTTGGGATGAATGGACTTACCAAAAAGAAAGTGATGACTGAAAGAAGCAGAGACAATGTAGAGTATGTGGAAACCATAGGTTACCACTAGTGGAAAAGGATTAATTGCTTAGCTCCTTGTGCATTTCAAGCATTTTCACAGGATTACTCATATTCACATGTTTTCAGTGGGTGCTGTGGTTCTAATCTTTATTTTTCTTTACCTGGTAGTAGAGGAGGTTGACTTCTTTTGTTAAAGCATTATTTTTTACCTACCCACCAGTCTCTGTTGGGTTCAATGAATAAGAGGTGCAAAATTGTGCCAGCAGATTATTTTCATGAATATATCTCATATGAGCATGAAAGTCTTGTGATATAAATGAACTAAAGCTTTCAGCCTCATTGCACCTACAGAAATTGGTATTTTATTGCTAAAATTTCCTATGGGTTCTTACAGTTTCTCCTCTTTGATCTTTCAAGCCCAGGAGTGTTACGTCCCCTTGATCACTCCCAGGAAGTTTTCTTTTTGCTACTGGGGATTGAATCTTGGACCTTGGCACGAGCTACATCCCCAGCCTTTTCTTTTTTTTCTTTTCTTTTCTTTCTTATGTTTTTTCTTCTTTATTTAATTAATTAATTTATTTTTGGTACTGGGAATTGAACTCAGGTTCTTGCACTTGACAGGCATGTGCTGTATCACTGAACTATATCCAAGGTCCCATTTTTTCTATCTTTATTTTGAAAGAAGGTCTCACATTTCTGAGTTGCCTAGGTGGCTCTTGGACTTGCCATCCTCTGTCATAGCTTCTGAGAATAATGGAATTACAGCCATGCACCATTATATTCAGCTAGGAATTCTTACATGTCTATGCTACGTTTGTACATTGTAAATAGTGTATCTTATGTATTTATTTATTTATTTGTTTGTTCATTTGATACAGGGTCTTGATACACAGTTCAGATTCTTTCTGATCCTTCTGTCTCAGCCTTACCAGTTCTGGGATTATAGGCATGTGCTACCATGCCCAGTTTCCAGGCCAGTGCAGTTTGCCTAGTCTTCTGGGACCAGCATGGCATGCAATACTGTGAATCAAACTCAGGTCCTGGTACTTCCCAGGCAGGCACTAAAACCACCAAACTACCTTCCAAGCCATAAATAGTGTATTTGTTGAAACACTCCTGTCATTCTTTTTGAATGTGTACCATATTAGGCCCATATGATACACACACCCATCTTCCAGGGTTAATAAGATTGTGTTGTTTATGTTGCTGAATAATCAAGGCTGAGATAATTAAGCACATTGTCCAAGATTCCAATCTGCAAGTGACAGAGCCAGAAATCTAATATAGTTTAGAAACACATGTATGCATATGGAAGCCGAAGTTGATTCTTAACTTTTTAATGTAGTAGAGGTTTATTTTGGCTCCCATTCACAATCCATGTTTCCAAGTCAGAAATATTGGTAGAAGCCTCCCTGAACTTACTACAGGTACATTCTGCATGGCCATAAAAACAACCATGTGAATGAGGCCAAGGTCTGTACCCAACTTGAGCAGTAGTCACAACCTTTGTATCCCTGCAGCAGAAGCCACAGAGTTCCTTGATGGCTCAGCACTGTGAAACAAATCCCACAAGAAAACAATTCTTTCTTGAACTGATTGCCCTAGAATCTCTTTAAAATAAAGCCTTTCAAAGGAATTTTGATTTACCTCTTTATATCTTTAAGCCAGTGAAGTCTAGAATCTTGCTGATTCCCAAGCAGCCTTCAAGGCAATTTTTCATACTCTCTCCATGCGAAGTACACAGCTTCCTTTTAATTTTTTCAGCAACCATATTCTCCTCGGCTCCACCTTTCCAAGTGCTTACTGGTGAAACTCCAAATTACCCACAGGTTTTTTGCAGTTGAAATTAATCAGAACTTCCCATGCCACGTCCTGAAAGTTGAGTTGCCTTGAAATTTCCTTTGATAGATTTCTTAGGCCTATGCTCTTTTTCTCAGCCTCCCAAAAAGCCTGAAAACGTGGGCAGAATGTACAAAAAATTTCAGCTGTAGTATAAACCACATGGCTGAGTCCAACTGCTGATTAAATTACTGTTTCCAGGTGAAACCGCCTGAGCCTGGTCTTTACTGTCTGCATTAAAGTAACCATTCTTATCATCTGAGCTCTGTCCAGAATCTTCCATCAAGTAGGGCCTACAGCATGTGAGGACTTCTCTAGATGGTATAATTAAACCTTTCTAAATAAGTTCTATAAACCAACTCTGGAGACTTCTGAGCCAGTTGATCAGGTCTGTTCCTAGACATGACCCCACTTCTCTGATATCAAAATTTGTCTTAGTGACTTATCATGGGGTCATAATACCTTATTTCTCCAACTTGCTCACTGAAATAAGTTTTCATAAATTATAAATTAATATAAATATTTTTACTTTTATTTTTTGTTAGTACATGTTTTCCGTGCCTAATGATTGCATTCTTTGTAGCAAATTTGTACATGTGCATCACACATATTAATTATTTTTATCTCTGTTTTTCTTCCCACCACCTCCATGTCTCTTGGTCCCCTTTCCTTTTGAAAAAGATCTGTTATCTATCTATTTCTTATTCTCTATCTTTTGTTTTTCTCTATATTTACATTTGGGTTTCTCTTTTGAGAGAATCCATGCAGTATTTAAGCTTGTGTGTCTGATTCATTTTACTCATGGAGGCTGGTTCTATAAGCAACAGCTTATCAACTATATCCATAGGAAAGCTGAAAATCAGATTAAGGAATGAAACTATCTCAGGGTATGTTTAAATGAGCATCACTCATTTTCAAATTCAGTTTAATAGCCTTTCAAATGTGCTGTAATGGTAGCAGTTTTCAGAACTGGTGCAATGGTTAGGAATACGAAAATTGAGACCCTTGTATTTCTTCTTCTTCTTCTTCCTCCTCCTCCCCCTCCTCCTCCTCCTCCTCCCCTTCCCCCTTCCCCTCCTCACCCTCACCCTCATCCTCACCCTCCTCCTTCTCCTCCTCCTCTTTCTTCTTCTTCTTCTTTGCAGTATTGGGGATTGAACTCAGGAACATGTGTTTGCCAGGCAAGTTCTTAGTCTACTGAGCTATCTATCTGGCCCAGCTATTTGTTTTTAGCATGAGACTTTGACAAAGCCACTTAGATTCTTTCTACTTCTGCTTTTTCAACTATAGCACTAAAGTAATAATGGAAATAGCTTCATATGATCTCAAAACAGATACACAAATAAACAAAATATATATAGACTATGGTGTGTGGCTGATTCATGGTAAGATATCATGAAAAGCTAATATTATTATTGATTTAAATGTTGCTACTATTCTTACCTTAAAGCTAATCCAATGATTCCATAAAGAAATGCTCCTGAGTTTTAGATATATAACTTGTCATAAGCAGTTCTTGGAAGACTCATTATTTAATCCTGCTAGAACAAAAGACACCATTTAAATGATCTAGTTACATTCTAGCTCTGGGCTCCTTGAGTCATTGCTAAGCTATAGTGTAGCTGTTAGGTAGATGGATATAGAGCCATGATAAAGGCAGCTTCATTTCTTTATCCTCAGGAACAAATGAATGCAGTTTCTTTTGGTGCTTGGTCTTCATCTGGATGTTTTCCTTATCTAATCTCCCCGTTATCTACGGACACTTCAGTATTTTTCCTAAGATGAGCAGTTCAATGGTTATATGGGATTCAAACTTATCCTCTTAGTCTTATCAGCATCTTCTTGAGTGACCTTTGATTTCCAAATACCAGAAGTTGTAAGAATGCTAGACTGGGATTTATGAGATTAGGTTACACATCAGTTATTTTAACAGGTGACCCTATAACCCTGACCAAATTGCTAACCGTTTGTCACAGTTAAGTGTCTCTTCTGTTAAAAAGTCTTTCCTAGGTTATTAACAAAGTATTTTTTATCTGCAGAAATAATATGGTATTCCTGAGAAACTTTTATCCTTTAGCCCTATGTTAGGGCTCAATGGTCAGTTAGAGCACAGAGATATCAAATGCAAATAACTTTAGCATAACTATAGACAAAGTTAATATTTTCTTACTTCAGTTTCCTCATTTGTTAAGGTAAAATATTTTTCAACCCATTTAGAAACGAGATGAACAAAGATTGCATATTATTTGCATTAATTTATATAAGATAATATAACAGGAAATAGAAAAATGACAACTTTATCAAATTTATTTGATGCAAGAGTCACCTGGTTGAAATGACACTTAATAAAGCAAAGCTTGGGTTAGTCAATATATGAACAGATACTCTGCCAAAGTAATGTTTGGGATACATTGTTATGGATTATATACAAATTAGGACAGAGGATATGACCTTTTTCATTTTTATGAATTTATTCATAGGAAAATTCATATGACTGCATAAACATTAGATTGCATCAAACATTAATAAAATTCTCTTAGCTAAAATTATGAAAAGTGTCTGATACTGAGAGATTACTGAGAAGTATCTGGTGGCTACACATTTAAATTAATTTTAGCATGGCAGGAATTTAGGAAAGGGTGAGATTACAAACATGTGCCCTGTGCTTCTCTGATAACTGCAGCTCCCTCTGACCGTTCTGTTAGCCTCCTTAACTGCTCCTAAAATGGTTCTACCAAGAGTCAATGGCAGCACATAAAAGTTGCAATGAATCTCTGAAACACAGTAAAAGGTGCTATTCCTGCAAGCGGGAAGCTCTAGCTAGCTGCTAGCTATAAATCACATCGAAGTTTATCTCATAAAATTTTCACACTTTAGTTTCCCCATCTTTACTCTCCATTCTCATTCTAAATTTCTCCTTTTAAATGTCAATTTGATTGAGGTAAAGTTTACCTACAAAAAAAATCCCCTTTGTTCATGTACACAGTTTGATGAGTTTTTGACAAATGTCATGTAACAACCACAATCATCATAGAAAACATTTCCATCACTTCCCTAAATTTTCTCTTATCTCTGAACATAATTTTCTCCTTTCATCCATGAATTATGGTATTCAAAGTCAGATACAAACTGTAGAAGGTTTTTATTTGTTCTCTTTTTTTGTGGTACTGGGACCTGAAAACAGAACTTTCACATTGAACTATACCACCAGCCAGTTTTCAGTTTTTAGATTTAAGACAAAGCCTCTCTTTTTTGACCAATCTTGTATACCTGTATCTGTTAGTCTAAGCAACAGATTTGATGCTGAAAATATGTAATACAACAACCACTGTCAAAGTTTTATTCTTGTTTTGAAATTTTGTATCATATTGTTGTTTGTTACTTGGTTTCCATTTTTGTTTCTGCTATTTGTTTTTGCTTTCAGTTTTGTTTTTACTTTTTAAAATAAAATGTTAAAAAAGACAAAGTCCCTCTAACTCTCTGAGTGCCCAAAGCTAAGCTAGAACTTGTGATCCTTTTGACTAAGCCTCCCCCAGTGCTGCAATTATGGCCTGTGGCACCATTCTTAGCCTGCAGAGGTTTTAGTGTGAACTTAAATTTTCATTTTCCTTACTTGGGAAAATTGCTACATGGTCATGCAGTATGACCACATTTAATTTTATAGGATTATGACAAACTGTGTTCTAGTATGGTTTGATCATTCTACAGTCACACCAGGGATCTCTGAGAATTCTCTCCATTTCACATCCTGAACTGCATATGTCATTGACAGCCCTCTTATTTGTAGTCACTCTGGTTATTCTGTAGTGATATATAATTACATTTTTAACTTACATTTCCTTAATACAAAAATTCCATATATGCCTAGAGATGTGCATGACACTGACTTCTTTCATGATAGTGTTAGTTATGATGCAGAGTAAATCTAAATAGTAACTGAGTAGACTTTGGATTGGTTGTTGCTACAGCTATCTTTATTGTCCAAAAATGCCTAGAAGGACTGACACTGACACTCCCTTCTGGGATGGCTCTATGCTTTGAACATTGTGGGGAGTTTGAAGTGGCACTGAAATTGTTTTCTAATTTTCCTATTCCATCCTCAGCTTCTAGCACTGTACACTTGTACAACACAGTGACCTCTGTCCATGCTTTTGCATTACCTCACAACTGAGCACTGTTTCCTGTGACTCAGTAATAGGCTTATTATTGGCCTGGCAGATCACAGTTCTCCACCTCTAGCCTTAGCCATAGACACTGTGCTCACAAGCCTTGGGGATAGCAGCTTCATAGTGCTTCTACTCCTCTGGATGGCAGGCAATAATAGTCATGTATCTTCCAGCTCTATTAGTCAGTAGAGTGCTTTGTACCTGCAAAGCTTCCCCCACTGTAGCTGATCTCCTGGGCCTCAAAGAATTTCCTGCTCTTGCTCAAATGCATATAGGTTTTATATTTACCACTTTTCTTGAAGCACTGTGACTTTTCTATTGATCTGGGAGCAGTAAACAGTTCTCCCTTTCCTCCTGTGGAAGATAGCTTGTCTTTGGAATGAGAAAGATGTCCAGGAATATAGGTAATTTTTCTTCTTGTCTCTCTGTGACAACAAATCACCACTCATATGATTGAAGCTCTAGAAAATGACACTTTGTTAAGTCTTAGCATCTTCAGTCTTTCTTGAAAACAATTGAGAGAAGCTAGGAAAAGAGCATTTGAGTGAATATAGACACCCTCTTGGTCTGGGATTTTCCATTGATTTTAAATTAATGGAAATTTAAATTAGTAGCCTATTACAGACATATCTTTAAGAATCCATTAAAATTTCTATTATTTTCATTTAACTCACTTTAAAAAATAGTAAATTTATATTTGTGAAATGTAATATTCACATTGGTCATAGGGAATTGATACACATTCATACTACATCACTTCATTATAATTTTCTTTTATTTTGAAGAGTAAAAACAAAAGAAAAACAACGGGCTGGGGAGATAACTCAGTGGAATAAATGCTTCCCTGGCAAGCGCAAGGGCCTGAGTTCAATCCCAGGTTCCGAAAAACAAACAAACAAACAACAACAACAACAAAAATATACAGAAACAGGGTAACTGAACAAAAAAAAAGAAAAAAGAAAATATCTTAAATTTTTGTTCTTGTCTCTCTTTTTCTTTTGTTATCTTTTTCTAAAAAATAATTTAAAGAGAGTATAGTAATAATTGATATAACGTTAGAAATGGTACACATTTGGAAGACCAAGATGACAAGTATTTCAAGCATAGTTTTTATTACACAGTGCTGTCCTTAATGTAGTTGATTAGTTCTCAGTTACCTGCACACAGAGTTAGTCACGGTGAGAATTCTACACATTAACTCTATTTTAATAAAACTGCCAGAAATTCTTAGTACAATAACATCATCATCTTGTGTATATATACTTGCATATTTTCACCCTTACCATTTTTCCTATCTTTTCTCCTTTCTCTCCTCTTTGTTGTTTAATTCTTAAATTCCATTTCTTTCCATTTAACTGTATCTGTTATACTTCTTAGGTTTTACTTCTTCTTTTGGGTTCTTACACTAGGGAGACTATATGATATTTGCACATGTGGGTCTGGTTTATTTCACTTATGTGTATAGCCTCAAGTTTCATCCACTTACCTATGAAGGCTTCTAGTTCATCTTTCCTTAAAGCTGAGTAATAATCCATTGTATAAAAATACCACATCTTTTTCCTCCATTCCTCGGTGATAAGTATTTTGGTTGTTTCCAAGATTTGGCTATCACAAATTGCACTGCTATAAATGTGAGCACATAATTACTATGATATGATGTTTTCAGTTATTTTGGGAAAATTCCCAGAAGGAGGATAGCTGGATTTAATGGGATTTCCAGTCCTAGTTTTTTGGCGAGTCTCCCTACTGATTTCCATAATGGTTGTACCAGTCTACATTCCCACCAACAGTGGAGAATTATTCCTTATTCTCCACAGCCTCTCTAGCATTTGATGTTAGTTGATTTCTTTATGATAGTCATTGTTTCTAGGGAGACATAGTTAAATTAATTAAATTAATAACAATGTTTTAATTTGCCTTTCTTGAATGGCCAGTGATGTGGAGCATTTTTACAGGTATTTATTTGCCTCTTGTATTTCTTTCTCTTAGAAGTATGTATTCATCTTAGATGCCTGTTTGTGATTAGTTTTTTAAATTTTGAGGCCTTAATTATTTTCAGTTTTTTATATATTCTAGGTAGAAGACTTGTCTGAGTGATTATTGGTTAAGATATTTTTCCAAATTTGTGGGTTGTCTTTTCACTCTTGGTAGTTTGTTCTGATGTGCAGAAACTTCTCAATAAGAGGAGGTCCCCATTATTTATTCTTTCAAGTATTTCCCATGCAGTTTGATTTTTGTTCATGAAATATTCATCTGCCACTATATCTTCAAGATTTCCACCTGCTTTCTCTTCCAATAGATTTAGTGTTTCTGTTTTATTGTTTAGATATTTAATCTATTCTGACTTTGGTGCATGGTGGTAGACCTATGTCTACTTTTAGTATTTGGCATGTGGAAAGCCACATTTTCCAGAATCATTTTTAAAGAGGCTATCTTTCTTCCAGCGAAAATGCTTGGCCCCTTTGTCAAAGACAAGATGGTTGAGTGTTTTTGTAATTGTGCCTGCATCTTCTAATCTGTTCCACTCATATTCAAACCTATTTTTTTTTTTGCTAGTACCATGCTTGTAGTATAATCTCAAGTCAGGGATTGTAATGCTTCCTGCCTTGTCTTTGTTGCCTAGGATTGCTTTTGCTATTGTAGGTCTCACACTACATGTTGACCTTTTTTACTTTTCTTCTTTCTCCCATCTCTTTCCATTTCCTGATTCTTTTGTCATCTCCATAAAGTTTATACATGCTTACTGTAGTATACCTCTTTCACACAAAAATCAGTGTGTTTACTCTCCCTTAAAAAATGTTTGCCAGTTTGGGAAGCATAGATCACTTGGTTCCTTTGTTATAACTGTGATCTGAGTAATTAAGAAATAGGTATGGTTTTATAGATTATTTGTTTTCTTTCTATTAAGATGCTAGTTCTTCCTATATAGCAAAAGGCAGCAGAGCTTTTCTCAACTCATACTTTATTTTCTAGTTTGGCCAATGGGCTGTCATTATTTACCTTGGGCCAGATCATGGAACCTTAAAGGCCACTACAATAGCTATTGTCATGCTTGGAGAAAAGTACTCCTCATCAACAAACCTTTAGAACACTACAGGATCTGTCTTATAACCCAAAAGTTATCTCTTTGAAAAAGATATAAAATTTAGAGGATACAGGTTGTAATCTGGACTTAAAAAAGATGGGATGTGTAATAAGTAGAGATTCACTCCAAAGGCTTCTATGTGAATAAATAGTAATTATTATACATTCTTTCCCACTTTCATCACTTTTTATATTTGAGGAATGTTGCCATGATCCAAGTGTGGTGCAGTCTCTTAAGGGCACTACCATCTGTTGTGGTATACTGCTCTCTCCACAAGATCCTCCTGTGTTTGATGGGTAGGTCTTTATCCAAAATAACTAGCTGTGGAGCATTTCCTATGAGGTAACTTGCATGTGTCCAGAAGGAAATCTTGCCAGAGCATTGCCCTCTGGAAAAGCCTTGGCTGATACAAATCATGTGTGCTTGTAGCCTTCCAAATGTCAGCATGCTTCAATAGTGAATTTGGGAAGATGTTTCTCTACAATTCCCAGCCCATCACTCCTACTAGCATAAAAACTTACTACACTTTAAATAAACTGTTTCTCTGCCAATTGAGTAAATTTATACCTGAATAGATCTCATTAATAAACTCCATTCCTTTGTTTTTTTGTTAATATACAGCTATGGCTATAAAATTGATTCTTAAGATCTCACCAAATAATAAAATTTTGGTGTGAGTGAGTCTATCTTGATCCTTTCTGAGTTTTAGGTGGGTGCAAAAGAGTATGGAAGAATGCACGTGCTGGCTGGCATTCTAAATTCTAAATTTGGCCATGTGCCCAACCTAGCTGGTAGTGATTTACTTAGAGTAAGAAATGGCCTAAGTAGACAAGTATCTTGTTACCAAGGGAAATAATGATCCAATTATTACTTTGCTCAGGGTTAGAAAGTTTCTATCTACTCCACTGCTTTACAAATAACTACAGTGGAGATGTGGGATATTCAGCAGATTCCCCCCTGCTCCTTATTCCTCGATATTTTCACTTTAGAAATTAGAGCTCTGAATTTTAGTATCTGTAAAGGATCTTTCTTTTGTGGTATCATAAATTTAAAATTTGTGATAGTATTTCATTTTGAAATAGGCAAAAGCTTTTACTGTGAATAAATAAGGTGGAATATTTTACACTATCTTGGCAGCCTTGTGTTTGCCAGTTTGAAAATCATGTATCAGAGAGTTGATTTGACATTTCAGTGTCTTTCCTTCCTTGATTGTTGATCTTATTCCAAGAAAAACTCATTTAAAAATTGAAGCAGTGGTCTTGGAAATAAAATGACAGGTATTTGTAATGCTTTATTAAAAAGATTGGTTTGTCTTCAGATTTGGTGTGTCATAACCTATTTTAGCTCATACTATAGGCACTGTGAAGAAAAACTCCTAGCCTGGGTAAAAAAAAATCTTTTACAATTCTTATATCCAACCCCCTTGCCAACACTAAGAGCAGCACTGACATGATATAGATGAAAGGAACCCTGCACTTCTACAATATTTTAAATCATTATATTTTGATACACAGGTAGACATCAAGTTGTCAAAACATATTAACTGTGTTTTTGTACATCTATTTCTTTCTCATCTACCTATTTATTCATCTGTGGATCCTGCTGACTTTTGTTGATTGCACAATTAATATTAGGAGTTTACTTGATGCAAAATTGATAATAAAGTCAATTGAGTATCCAGATTTCGAGATTCATATGCTAGGTGCTTTACTTAGGAAAGTAATAAACTTTATCATATTTAGTCCTTGAAACAACCAGATGATTTAGTTTCTGTTGTACCTCTGTTAAATAAGATGCTTACTAAAGCATGCAAAAGATGGATGAATGATGATTTGAAAATGACTTTGGCTGAATCAGGGGAATGTTTTATTTTTTACCCCCTGTTTTAATCAGTGGAGATTCATCAGTGTTGTTTTTGATCTTGGAAAACATATATATTTTTCTAATTATGAAAGTAATATATAAATGTGGTGGGAAGAATTCTAAAGGTGTGTTTTCTTCCCAAGATTCCATCCATTTATTATGCAATCAAACATTAATCAGGGCACTTCTGTGATGGTAGTTTGCACATATAATTAAGGGCTCAAGCAAAATGACCTTAATATATGTGTATTGTCTGGGTGAGTTTAACCCAATCACATGAGCCCTATAGAAGCAGTAAGATTCCATGGTTCTGTACAGAAGTGGAAGACAGATGCAAAGCATGAAAAATGTGAGAGTGAGTAGAAGTGAGAAATCCTGTTTCTCAACATGATACTGAGAGAGACTGTGGAATGGCCTCAGAGAAGGAACTATGAGAAGCTTCTGAGATCTGAAAGTAATCTTCCAGCCAAGACATGGGTGTATAATACTATAACCGTGACAGATGGATGCAATGTAAGCCACATGGAAGCATAAGCTTTCACTTCAGTTGTGTGGCTCAGATTTAGCTCATGGTATATTCTATTCTTCTTTGGCACAAGGAATGGAATTTCTAATACAGGATCTGGATTGCAGAATCAGAAGAAGTGTGAAACTAAGTAAATTCAAAATTATGGGTTTTGCTGTTGGAGGACGGGGAGAAAACCAACACAAGAAGCTGAACACTTGCACTTGTTCCCATAGTCTGTTACAACATGTTGGATTGCTATGAAGTTCTACGTGTGCAGAGAAATGCTTCATTTGGGGATAATTAAAATGATCTCTGGAAGCACCTACTCAGGCAGACGAAGGGGCCGAGGGTTCAATACCTGGCCTTCCATGCCAGCTCCTCCCTCAGGGAGCGCTGAGACAGCAATTGAGACTGGACTTGTCATGCATCTGTAATCCCAGCACTTGGGAGGCTGAACACAGGAGAATCACTAAGAATCTGATCTACATCGTGAGACCCTGTAGAACCTGTAGATCCTACCTTAAATTCATAAAAAAATGATCTCTCAAAAAGGCACAGATGTGACATTCAGCTAAAAATTCTGAGAAGAAATAGGAAACAGAAAATTCTAGTATTTGAGGTAGATAAGATATTATCAGACTAGAAAAGATGAGAAATCAGTGACAAATAAGCCAAGATGGATTCAGTGGTGAAGGAGGAGATGGAAATTATTATAACAGTTACTTTGAGTATGGCTTCACATTCTGGAACCAAATGGGTATCTTCACTGCATTTTTTTTAGTAGAAGAGAGCAATTTTCATTGGATCTCTTTGAATAACCATTTAAGTCTTTATCCCAACCCACAGAGGTCCTTAAGGAATTACAAACCATAAACATGCAAATTATTTCTGCCTTATTTGACTTTCATGCTTTCAAAGTAAATTTCTCCTTATACAGGATTTTTCTTATTCAGCTCACTAATTCATGTCAGTTTCACTTTATTTTCTCATGGTGGTAGTGGAATGGATAATTTTAAATCTGTATCAATTTCTGTTAAAACACATCATGCCAGCAAAATCACTTCAAAGGGACTTATTGAGAATTTTCAAGGAATCATGGAAGTTGAAGAAGATGGTCAGTTAAGAACCTTAATAAAATTGTAAAGAGCAGCTGCTACATTTGAATAATGATTCATTGCACACACTTAAACAGAAATGTTACCCTACAATGAACACTATATGAAAATTGACAGAAACTTTTTAAGAATATTTCAAGCAAACTTGACTTTCAGTGTAATTGTACCTAAAGTAATGTATTTACAAATATCTCGTCAAAACTCCTATTTGTTATCCACATTTAAGTTTATTGTTGGGACTGCCTAACAGGATCAGTTTTTTGGAAACTGTTGTAAATCTCTGTATAAACTTCGCTTTTTCACTGTGTAAGCTGAAGTGAGCCATGACTCTGCACTCCTGCTAAGAAAGCATTGTACTCTAACAATAGCATGGATCTGTTGCATTTCAAATGTGAATCAACCAGTGTCAGCCTGCTGTGAAGCTAGGATTGCCAGGATGAATCTTCTACAAAAACAATTCATATATTGTTAAGTATTTACTAAGGAACTGTATTAATACATTAATGTCAATGTATTTCTATATTAATATAAACTAATGATATTTTCTAATTGTACATTAATGCTAATATATGAGTAAGTTTTGACAATTGATTACATGTGGAATCCTGTCCTTATGTTTAAAAAAACTTTATAAAAATGAGAATATGTTTCAAGAATTTTTTCTTAAGTATGATCTATAGTAGTTTTGTGCCTATGTGTGATTTTGTACCTTCCTTCTAATGTCACATTAGGGAATCCTTCTACATATGTTATTTTTTTCAATATATATGCACAGTGTGTGATAGAATATGAAGACTTTCTACTTATGAGAAATGATGGAGTAATTTATTTAACAATTTTCATGATAGTAATGGTTCTCCACAAAGATAGAGTTACATATATAGACTTTTAAAAGTGAGTTATTTTCTCAGATATACTTGGCATAATATCACTGAAGGGCTGTATGTGTGCTAAAGATGTGGAATGACTTAGGTTTAAACAAAACTAGTGGTACTTCTTTTCTTTATAGAACACTGAAGAAAAGCTAAACAAATTCACAGTAATTGTGACTGCCATGCAGACATCAACATATAAAGGTAACTTTTAAAATATTTTTTGTAAGCCACTGAGATTAAGAGCTGTTATATAGCAAAGATGAATTATAAGCACAATATGTTCTATTGTAATTTTTCATTTTCTTTTTTATTTTGATAACGTATCAATTAGCTCTGGTCCCTTCACAGTACATATCACCAAAATTTCAGATTTGAATATAATAGGCATTTATTATCTCCCACTTTGCATGAATCAGGAATTTCGTAATAGACTGTTTCAGAGACTCACTAAGTCAAGATATTGAAGAATGTTGTGGTCATATCAGAGATGCAACCAGGGAAAATTTTAATACCAAGCACCAGTTGTTGTTGGAATCTTTCAGTTCCCTGCAGTCTGTGAGAGCAAGGGCCAGATTTTCTCATTGGCCATCTGTTGGAGAATCCCTTCACTTCCTGGCCATGTTGCCTTCTCTGGAGGGAAATCTCACTGCATGCCAATTTGTTTCATCAAATCCAAATAAAGGGAGTATATCTCCTAGCAAGACTGGTGCTACAAATATCATTGAATATTAATTGTAGAAGTGGCTTTCCATTCTGTGTGCTGCAGTTTACTGTTACACAGAAGTAATAGGCCCTGTCAATACTCAAGAAAAGAACACAAAGCGTGCATCTCAGGAAGAAAAGGGTTATCACAATCCATCACATAGCAACTCCGTCATGTAGAAAAAGAGAATTTCTCAATTGTTAAATATTCTTTAAAACAGTATCTTTTGAAAAGGGTGATCTTTGCACCCTTTATTAAGATGCTTCTGTAATGTTTCTCCTTTTGTGATATGAAACACAACAAATATTTTTGTAAGTATCAAAAATACAGTTTTTATTGCATGCGCTATACCTTGTGTGAATGGGCAATGACATGTAATATATTCATACTACTGCTCAGTAATTGGATGGTTTACTGCTTTTCACTATTAGAACTCTCATAGTTCACAATATTTTGTATTTGAATTTTGTCTCAATATTTGGTAAATTTTTATATTCCTACATGATTATTTGCTGAATCAAAGGGTATAACAGCTTTTCCTGTCTTTAAAAAAATTGTCACATTGTTTTGAGAAAATGTATAGCCATTTAAAGTTTTTATACTCTAAGTGCATTGCTACACCATCTTTCAGCATGAATATTTATCCTTAGATATGAACTCAGTTATTAGGGATGTTGACTGTTTGTTATGGAACTACCAACTGCTGATAGTTCCTATGTTACTTAGTTATGTCTCTTCAATTTTTCTGTTTGTATATTATAATTTTGCTTGTTGAGTTTTAGGTTTTCCATATATTAAATATATAAAACTATGTTTACTTTGACCTTACAATCTTGTTTTTGGTTTTGTAGAAACTTTTCTTTTAAACAGAGGTCAAAATTGTATGTAGTAAAATGAATAAAAGTTTTCATTTGTAATTTATTTGTGTAACTAAGAATCACTTTTCCATCCTGTATAATTCAGCTTTCCCATTGTTACACAAAATACCTGGCATCTGCAATCTGAAGGAGAGATTTATTTGACACATGATTTCAGAGGACTCTGAGGCTGGGGCCCAGCAACACATATAGATGCCAAACTTCCACCACAAGCCACCCAGATACACTCAAAAGCATAATTTACTATCCTCTAGGGGGTTCCCAAGAAATGCTAGTTGACAAAATTTAGTTTAACTACAACATTCTACCTCTTGTCACTGAAACATATGCATTTAAACCATACTTAACCTGCAAATAAATCTAACAAATACAAATTATCCCTAGCATAATATATTTATGGCTGCCAAATTTGTAATAATTCCTTCCTTAAGTCTCCAGAGTACCTCCTTAGAATATTGCCAGTTTGATGTGCAGTTTCTTCTAAATGGTGACTTTAATTCTTGAGCTTCATTATTATTATAAACTTTTTTGATTTATTTCGGTGCATATTATTTTCCAATTTTGTTTCAAATATGCCTTATAGTGAGGTTAAACTTGCTCCTCCTCCAAGAAGGGCCAAAACACCATCACGATTTAATAAGTGCTCCATCATGTGCAAATTATTTTTGAAGGACTCTTCTATACAATCTTGGGCTAGTCATGGTGGGGCACTTCCATAATCTCAGCACTCAGGAGGCTGAGGCAGAGAATCAGTGTGAGATCAAGCCAGCCTGGGCACCATAGTGAATTTAAGGCAAATTTGAATTATATAGTATGGCCTTGTCTCAAAAAAAGATATCTCATTTTCATATTGGCTATGTCTATTTAATTAGTGTACTATGAATTTTTAAGAATATATAATGTAATTTGCTTAGTATATTTTACAATATTTTTATGTGTACTAAAATTAACTTCTAATTTAAGAGATAGGTAAGAAAGAGATGGGTTATAAATTTTGATTTCTACACATGATTTACCAATGAAAATATCATATATTTTTATTTTCACACCCAATGTATCAATGGAAATATAGTATCAATGAAGTAACCTCAGACAATTCATCAAAATCTTTCCATATAGCACACTTTTATAATGGAACCTACATAAATTTTGAACACTTTGCATTAAAATATGGTCATTTTATTTAGTGCAATCACATATAAAATTTCTACAAAAAATTATGAAAAAGAATCAAATGTAAAAATTATTTTATCATTTAATTCATTTGTGCATTAAATTCATTCATTTAATTCATTGATTCATATGACTTACTTCATATTGGCAATTTATAAAGTAGGTGAAGTTGAGATATGAGCAAATCAGAAAGTAGTTATACTATATGCCTAGTGTGGACATTATTTATTTTTCCTATACAGAAGTATCCACACCTCTACTTTATTTTGAAGCATATTGTGTGAACACTTGAAAAATGAATACAATAGTATATTTTGCAAAATGTAGAAGGGAAAATTAAATAAGACTTTACTATATTTCTTCATCAATCCAGCATTCTTTATATCCATCTTAAGGCCCAATATTTGGCCAGGGAGATAAATGTAGCAGTTTTCACTAATGTTAAAATAGTCTAAAGTATATGCAAATATTTTATATGTTATAGTTAGCAAATATGTTATAACATAGTTATCAGAATCCTCAATGAAAGTTATTTTCACTTTCTCCAGGAAGTTGATATACATAAGTGAGTATAATGAATTAAACTGTGATCCCTGATGTTTGACTGCTCCTGCCTCAGCAAGTATATGTTCACAAATTGGAGTAATATAGAGTTTTACACAAGGATAGGCACATGTCCTTGTAGTGTTACTTGCTATTCTCAAATAACTTCCAGAAACTTCTCAGTTAGATTTTGAAGTAAAGATGTTTTTTTTTTTTTTTAACTACCAAACTAAAGGATGGTTTGCAAAATCAGTGTAGTTTACCAAATGGAAAGGTATAGAAAGAGACCATGATAATTAGTAGAAAGAACTGCTTGGATACTTTCTACAAGAATACTACAGTCCTGGTAAGCTCAAAATTCTAAAGAAATAAGAGAGACAATACTCTGAGAACACCAGGTTGGGGAACCTCCAAGTTGACAATAGTGCTGAGCAATTTACTATTTGGCAGTTCAAATGGAAAATCATCTTCCTAAAGAAGCAAGGTATATTTTATTTGGAAGTATGAAGTCTGGATAGAAAAGCTATTTTCTGGAACATGGATACTAGCATTACTGAATGCATTATGTGCTGCTATCTTCACTAATCACTAGCATCTTCTTTGATCACTACAGTAACATGAAGAAGGCCTCGTGTTGATTAGAATGTTTACCAATTTATATTCCACACCAGAGCACTTTTGAGAGTAAAATGTAGCTATTATTAAATGTTTAGATAATAGTTATAACATAGGACTTCATGGGAAAACTGGAAGTATATTTATTAATGAGTCTCCTTGATTACCATAAGGAAACTGAGATTCAAAGCAGTTAAGTTCTACTGCTAGCAAATAACAGATCTGGGACTGAAAAATTCATGAATTTACCACTTTATTGAGTAAGCAGTTCATTAAGAAGCAGAATTTCAGAAGATGTCTGTTAGAACACGGCAGTTCAATAACATTTGCACTTTACTTCCTTCAATAAAATCTGGGGAAATAGCAAAAAGAATAAGAAAGAGGGACAAAGTGCCACCTTTAATGAACCTAAGAAATGGTCACAACTCAAAGAAATATAACAAATGTAGAAATTCTGTCAGGGAAGTGAAAGTCAGGAGTCTCTTCCATAAAAACATGAGCTAGTCTGGACTACATTACTGTTTTAATTTTAAAATAAAGCACTGGAAATTATGTTTTTAACAAAATAGGACAGAAATCACAAAGTCCTGTCCAGAATTATTTCAAACACTGAGGATGTAAAAACTGCAATAAATCTCACAAAGGTCTAGAGATACAAAGAGATGAAAGTGAGAAGTTTAACTGCAGGAGTAGATTCCTATCCACAGAGACCTATCATCATCTAAGCGTGGAAAAGTAATAAATAATTATTTAAGTATACTATTTGAATTCATAAAATTAAACAGTAGCACAAAATATAGAATAGAAACATTCCATATTGCTAGGAAGAGATGAAATTGTATAAAGTACTTAAATAACTTCATTTGTAGCAGCAACATCCACCAAAATCAGAGTAAAAGTCCAAAAAATCCCTGCAGCTCATGATGAACATGCAAAGCTGCACAGAAGTCGATCCTGGTAAGATGTATTTTTACATTCATTAGCTGATGCAATTAGACAAATGAAGGCAATGAAAAGAAGTGACACAACTATCCAAATTTACAAATAATGTGATTGTCCACCTGGAAAGCTCAAAAGGATTAACGGAAACTGCTTTAGAAATAAGAATTTGGGGAGGTATCTAATTACAAAGCCAATAAAACATTGTAGTTTTCCTGTGCATGAAAATTTATCACACATCAAATAAAGCTAATAGCCCTAAAATTTAAAATATCATGTCATTAATGTCACAAAATGTGTAAACCTTATATATACTAGAAAATAATTTTCTGAGATAGTTTAAAATTATTTTAAGGAGTAGAAGGGTACATGAAGTTGCTAAACAGTGGGGCTGGCCAGATAGCTCAGTGGCTTAAGTACCTGCCTTGCAAAAACAAAGTCTTGAGTTTGATCCCCTGTACCACACACAAAAAAAGTTGCTAGACAGTATAATTCAGTATATAGGATCTAGGAATAGTAGCAGTATGAGAAGAAGAATGAAAAGGAAGCAAATAGGTTAAAATTCCACATGTGTATATACTGAAACCCCAAAGTAAGTGAATTTATTATGTATCACAAACATAATAAAAAAGATTTTATTTACAGTAATTTTCATAGGCTATTCTAATGAAAACACTAACCTGACTTATGTTTTTCAATAGGTTTTAACAGAATTTTTATAAAATACACATGGAGAATTAAACATATTGAGAAGAGCAAGAAATCCTCTGAAGAAAGGAATGTGCAAAGAGGAACCAATATTAGTAGATATTGCAACATTATACAAAACAGTAACAACCACAACTGCTTGGTTCTGGGGCAAGAATTATCCACTAACAGGAAGAAAACAAAAAGTCCAGCCAGACCCAAATACATTTTTAAAAATTATTTATTTGGTACACGCCTCGCTATGCATCTCTGACTTGTATTGATCCTCCTGTCTCGGCCTCCCCAGCACTGGGATTACAGGCATGTACCATCATACCTGGTTTCAGTAGTTGGCTCAGTGTGGGGCCAGCATGGCATGTTGTATTGGGCATTGAACCCTGGTCCTTGTGCTTGTCACCAGGCTCTTAGATTGTCTAGCTATCTCTCGGGGCCCCTAAATACATTTGAAATTCAGTCTATGACAATGTAGTGTATCCAAGAATAGAGAAAATAGACATTTCAATAAGTAAGATTGGTGCATACATTAAGAAGTTTTTTTATGAGAAAATAAAAATTTTGTTTTGTATGTATTTTCTTGTCCTGAAGTACATAGCAGAAAGAAATAATATTTAAAAGGAAAATAGCATAAAATACCAGATGATAACACAAAAAATTTATTAGTGCACTTCAAGAAAAGACCTTTGTAAAATGAAAACTAGATGCAACTATATGAAGGATTTATGATATAATTATAGAAGTCTTAAAATTTTTGCCTGGTAAGACCATTCTAATAGTCAAATGACAAATAGTTTTTAAAGAGAGCATTCCAATATGAAAAACAGACTAAACGGTGAATTTCTTTCTTCTTTCTTTCTTTCTTTCTTTCTTTCTTTTTGTGGAAACAGGGATTGAACTCAGGCCCTTGCACTTGCCAGGCAAGTGCTTATTACACTGAGCCATCTCCTCGGCCCCAACACTGAATTTCTCAATATTAAAATAGCATGTTAATAGATTCAAAACAACAGGGTCTAACTGATAGAACAATCATTTGGTTTTATGCAGATGAAACATATTATGTAAAAATAGTTTAACAAGCATATTAAAATTTTTGATGCTATCAAATAATTTAAGCAATATCAAATAAACTTACAAACAACTTGTTTTAAACTAACAAATTGGACAAAATAAGACATGGTTAGAGGGACACAGCTGGAAATGCTGAGAAAGAATCACTAAAATACTTTTGATAGAATTGTAATTTAAGGAAAAGTATTTTGTTCTTTTTTCAGTTCATATTTCTTAAATGTTCTTTTTTTCCATAATTTTATTGAGAAAGAAATAGCAATGAGAAAGTTTCAAATCAAATTGGTAGAATAGTTCCAATAATTAGAACATTTCATAATGTCTTCCTAGTAGTTATTTTTTGTACAAGATGCAGACATGATATTCTATTTAAAAACATTATTAGAACAAATCCCTCTATTCATTGAATTAAGAGAATGGAGCTATATATCTATCCTAACCATACTGAACACACAGACACAAAATGATCATTCATCTGTATCCCCTTTTTTGGTTTAGTTCTGTCTTTAAATATTATAGGTCTGTGAACTCAGAAAAATATTCCAAAAGAGCCCAGCAGTCCATAATACTATTGGGGTTTCTGCTTAACAAGCAATGTCAGAAGTTGTTGATCAGAGTACCCTACAGCTCAACATAACAACATGTCTTTGCTTCTTATAATTCATTTTTATACTTTTCTGCTGGATGGTTGAAACCAAGATAAAGCAAGACCTATCTAACAAGAATTGTAGCTTTTGAATTTGATAAGGTCAATCAAATCACCTCAGGATTTATTCTGAGACCGTGTACCTCAGATTGTAGATCCTTTGTCAGTGTCAGTCAAGTGGATGAGTCATGGCCATTGCTTGGCCAATTTCCATTCTGTGAAAGCCTGAGAGAATTTTTTCTCCCACTGTGACTCTCCTTAGGTACACTGCACATCACTGATCACTTTTCTCTTTCGTCCCATAATCTCCTGGATCAGAAAATTAGGGACACAACTGAGTTGCACGACATTACAGCACAAGGTCTCATATTTCTTGATTCTTAAATGATATTGGAAGGCTGGGCCAAAATGTTGGCTTTCCTTGTGGCCCTCCTTTTTCTCTAATTTTTGGTCGGCAAACTTAGGTTGTTAACCCTCCAGAAGGGAAGCTTATTATTATTACCATAAAACCTAGGATTTTGAGTTTAATCTCACTATCTGTCTGAATATCAAACATCTGAGGCATAACATGGAACAGGTATTTTTCATCAAG
>NDGM011217820.1:471-23187 GCA_002564305.1 Octomys mimax
TGAACTCAGGCCCTAGTGCTTGCCAGGGAAGCACTTATTCCACTGAGCCATCTCCCCAGCCCCTAATTGATAGGTTTTGACTGTTTTTCAACAGAGAAACAGGCAGAAGGAAAAGGGAAAAGGGCTTTATTATAAAGGGAAAGGGGCTTCATTTTCTTGGAGGACATGGAGAGAATTTGTGAAGATAAAGAATTCTCTGGATTAGAACAAAGGCTGAGGCTTTTATAGCCTTTTGCTGGAGTGGGGCTTGAGGGGGACGTTTAGATACACCTGGGGAGCAGATTGGGGCCTTCCCTGAGGTGGTGGGAAAGGTGAAAGGAAATTGTACCCTGGGCTGAGTTGGAGAAGAAGGGGAGAGGTGATCTCTGGAAAGATGAGCTGTTGTTTTAAGGGCTTCAGCAATATTGGATGGTCACCATCATAACTCAGCAATTCATACTAGAGCCAGCACCTATCATTAATAATTTTCATTTCCAACTTACTTTTTCACTAAGCACTCTCCGAACATATTTTTTCTTTATAAGAACCAGAAACCTTACGCTTCATATAGGCCTGGCGAGACTTTGTACAAACTCTATTTGTAAAAAAGAAAGTAATTGTGATGAATATGATTTAAAAAGATTGATGTGAGAAATTTTTATGAAAGACTTTTGCTTAGATGCTAATTATATTTTATAATATCTAATAATTAAGAGAGATCTATTTATTTCATATATGCATAATATGATAGTTGAAAGTGATCTTGGTCATTACCTGTCTTACAGCCCCACTTCCCTTTTTAGAGTTAAGTCCATGAAGGGCCCAAGAGCTTGAGGGACATATTAAATATTATACAGTTATAGGAGCAGGAAGACTTCATGACTGCAACCATTTGTTTCAAGTGTAGGGTTTTTGTGTTCAAATACTGCCAAGCTCAATGTGGTGGTTGTGCGCTAGGAGGTTCTCATCAAATGCTCTTCGTGGTACTGAGGAGGAAAACCCTCAAGCAGAAGCAACTTTAGAGTTCATTAGGGAGTTGAGCTACTCAAACATTTGCACATAATAAAGTCTTGATGGTTTCATTTTTACTCTTTAAGATATTTGAACAGCACTAGGTATTCTTAAGAATATGCTTTAAAAATTAAGAAAAATGGCATGCCCTTTCTACTGAAAGGAACCATTGGGAAGTCTCTGAGAAAGCTGCTGGAAGTTTTCCTCTTATTTCTGAAAAATGTTCCCTTATCAAAATGTACTTTTAAAAAAGGCAGAGAAAAAGAAAGAAGGAAAGGAAGGAGAAAGCGAGGGAAGTGTGAGAGAAAGGAGGGAGGAAGAGAGAAAAGAAGGAAGATGTGTGACTTTAAAGAAGCTTAATTCAGTACCCTTCCCATTTTCAAAGGTCTATTTTTATTATTATTCCCTTTAAGGCTTTCTATCTCCATGCCTTTCCCTCCCCTCATTTTATCCTTCTTTGATCTCTGTACCCCAGTCCATTAAAGGTCCCCCTATGTACATTTTTCTTTTCTCTCTACCCCTGCCCAGTCTGTCTCTATCTCTGTCCTTGTCTCTGTCCCTGTCTGTCTCTATCTCTGTCTCTGCCTCTTTTGATGTCTATAGATATAGATATAGATATAGATGTACAGGTAGAGGTGTACAAAAACCATCGGGGTGCATGTGCACATGTACCAACTCTCCAGGATAAATGTGAGCAGTGTATATGTCACATATGTACTAATAAAAATTTTAAAAGAAAATTTGGTTCTCCATTTAGGACTAAATTTACAAACCTCATGAACTAACCTCTGCAAAGCCCTGCTTGATATGTCACATCATGGCAAGTGGCAGCACATTAATAGAAATATGTGCAAGAGAGATTACAGGCCAGAGGAAACAGGAGCAAGAGCAGAGACCAGGCTTGCTGTTTGTGTATCAATCCTCTCAGTCAAATTAACTCAGGAGTCCCAGGGAAAGCAGGTTTATCCTTTCTAAGGGCAGCTTCCGGGGGGCACAAGGCCTGTGCCAGGCTCTACTCTTCAAGGCTCTGTCATCCCTGGACCCCACACCGAAGCCCACCCTCCCACAGGAAGCCTTGCTGGACACAGCGCACATCCCAACTGCAGCGCCCAGCCCAGCAAACAGAACCAGCCCTGTGTTTGGGCTCAGAAGGGTAACAAACTTCTTACTCCTTATCTTGAATAAAGCAAAGGAATGTTGGCTGTAATAGAAAATGCATTATGCCCTTTTTATTGACTTTGCTAATAACATTCTTCAGTGACATTATGTAATTCTCAGAGCAGGGAGTTAAAACAAAAGACATAAAGTAAGGAATTTTCAGTTTCACTATATTGACTCACCTAGCCACAGGTATTTTAAAGGGAATATCCTCTTCTCCCTTGATATTTGAAAATGGTAAGGAATTTCAGCCTGTTCGTGCGATAGCTCACTTAGCACCAACTAAGCAGGAAGAAGAATCCATTGACTAAATCCTTTACTAGGAATAATAAACCATAAGCAAGACTGCCATCATGGAAAATCTTTGTGGTCTCTAGTATTTAAGTCTTTCTACCTCTACTTCAGGGCTGGCTTAGCTCTTGGCAAGATTGTGTATAACATGAATAGGCAGTACAGTTTCATAACACCTAAAGACTTATCGGAGAAGAATGAACTATACACATGAATATATTACATATTTATGATATATGTATATATACATAAGCAATTAACTTCTAATGTTTTAGTTTCTAAGTTAAATTCTTGTAACTAATTTAAATGTAAATAACACAAGGAAGGGCCAGCCAGATAGCTCAGCAGATCAAATTGCCTGCTTAGGCAGACACGGTCAGGGTTCCATCCCCAACATGCTGTGCTGGCCCTGCCTGCAGGGTGTGTTGAGAGGGCGACTGAGACTGGGCATGGTGGTGTGCACCTGGAATCCCAGCGCTTGCGAAGCTGAAAACAGGAGAATCACTGTGAGTCTTATCTACATAGTGAGACCCTATAGACCCTATACTAAATATAAATCAATCAATCAACCAATCAAGGATGGTCAATATTGTAAGAAAAAAAAAGCAAAGTATTTTAAATCTAAAGCCAAGATAGTTTCAAATGCCTCCTTGACATTCTTTCTTTACAAAACTAGAAAAAGCAATCATCATAACTTATTTGAGAGAAGAGTTGAGGTATGGTGCAGAGGAAGAGATGAAAGGTAAGTAGAAAAATGGAACTGTTAAAATCAAATTCTTTGTTAGGCATAATGAAAAGGGACCAGCACAAAGGCTTGAGTCACCCAACAGTAGATGTATGCACACAGCCAGATCCTTAACTTCCCTCATCCTGAGTTGTTTTGCTGTAAAAATGGAAATTATAATTTTGAATAATAGTATCACCCTGCAAGGTTGTATAAATAAATAAAACCTAACGTGGTCTAAGTTACGTGTCAGGTGCATGACATAAGTTCCTTCCCCTTCTTGTTTTTCAATTTCTCTACAAGTAACTCTATATTCGTCTGTGAAAAACTGTAAGAACAGACTCTGAGAATCAGTTTAGGGAAAGTAGTTATTAATGTTTATAAAAGATGCAGTTTCCTTATACTTTGCTAGTTCTTTATTGACTTTCATTCATATTTATTGATGTCATTCATAGTTTCCTTTTATTAAGAATCCTTTTAGTAATTGAACAGATGAGACATAGAAGAAAGATGAAAGTTTCCAGGATTAGTGAAATGTGGCTGAAGAGTGAGAGAAGCAATGGATGTCCTTTCAGATGTCTCCATACAAAGTAAAATAACATCCTCAAGACCAGAAGAGATAATCATAGCAAGTATATAAATAGGCATATTAATGAACAAGTGATTCTTAGATAGAGTAAAGCTGTATGTGAGATAGATGTGTATGCCGGCTACTGAAATCTCATAGGCGCCCTGCAGGCTTGATTAGCTTGAGGTGGTTTGTCCTCTTGTGGTTCCCTTTTAAAAATGAAGATTCTAAATCTGGATATCTCAAAGCAGTGGAATGTGAACTCATGTATGAGAAAGATACCGAGTTATAAGACTACATTACAGGTTTTTACACAGTGCGAAAAGCTTTTGTCCAAGCTGTTATCTGACCTCAGAAAATGTAGAAATGCCATCGGATGCACATGTACCTGGAGGGTAAAAGGGTGAGAAAGAACCCTTGTTGGTTACTCCGAGGAAGTGTCTGGATGATAAATCAGTGCCTGTAATCAGCAATGTCTGATAAAGACACTCACTTTTGGTTAAAAGGATTTATAGTATGCATTGACCAAGAAAGTATAATCCTATAGTTAATATTGAGAGTAATAATTATGTGAAAATTAAAAAAAAAAAAAACCTCACTGTTAAGGTTTGCATCTACATGTCCCCTCTAAGCCTCGTGCAATCATGGGGCAGGCTTCTAGGGCTTGTGATCAATTCGTGATCCAATGGTGGGGTTCTGGGTGGGAGTGCTCCACCAGCCCTGAGGCAGAGAGCCTGAAAGCAATCCACAGAAGCAAAAGAGCCTTGCTCTCTGCCACTGCTCCTCTCTTTTGGCTCTTGCTATTTTGCTGGTTTTCTGCCACCAGGAACTGCTGTCCTCGGCCTTGGAGCTAGTGGAGGATGGCCTGAAACCTACACAAACTGTGAGCTAAAGACACCTTCTCTTCCTTAATTTTGGGTGTTGGGTATTTTGACTCAGCAACAAGAGAAAAGTAACTGAGACACTCATCAAGTACAAATTTAAGTTAGATAGATTTTAATCACGTAGACATGTAGTATTTGTGCTTGCTCAGAAGATATATTTGTGTGATAATTTTAAAAACTATCTCAGGACACTGTCTATTTGACTAACCATTCAGAATTTCTCATGGACAATATTAAATAACACAGGTACATCAGACCTTACACCATTCCTGGAATGTGGCAAAGATTCAGACTTTTATCATTGAACTATAAAGTGAATGTTTGGGGATAATGTATTTTAAAGTGCATTTTACACTGTATGTGTTCACCTTTCTAAAACCTCTGGATTTCAGTCCAAATTAATCATACAGTGTCCCAGTGATACAGCCACCAAATTAAGCCCTACTCCGTCCATCACCCTTACAAATCCCCCACCAGGAGCAGGCTCCCTATCACCTGCCAGTTCATAACCCACCTGTTTCTATCTCTGTCCTGCTGCCAGCAAATCCCCTTACCAGCTAATTGAATACATGCACCCAGGGCTGCTTCAGAAAGATCCACAAAGCTGGGCTTTGATGGACAGCAGAAAGTGGCACAATGGAAAAACAAAAGCCTTTCAACCGAGAGCCCTGCTTTGTTCTGCTCAGAACTCTCAGGTCACCCCAGCTGATTCTGGCTGTGGTGAGGATCTTAATTTTTGCTCAGCCAATTTACTTGCAGCTGTCATTCTTTCTGATATTAAAAGTTGTGCTCTTCAAGTGTGGGCGTTGAAGGAGAGAGGACTGAGCCCAGCTTGTTGTAAACTAAAAACAGCAGAAACAAGTAAAATCTGCATTGGCTCTGAAGCACAAAAAGTTATTTTCAAAGCCTATAAATTATGACATAGTGATTAACATGTAATTTAAATATATTTAAACAACAATTATATCACATTTCCAGCCCAGCTAATTGGCCTCACAGATGTTCCCTTGGAGCAGCAGTGCCCTTCCAGTGGGAAATGAATGAGGTGCTTTTTATCATGGAAAACAGAAAAAAAAGCAAACCAAAAAATGGAAATAGAAACATAAAGAGCAGCCAGTAACCCTAAAAACAATGAATGCTAAGAGGTTTTTGCTTAGCTTTTTTTTTTTTTTAATTTTAATGCTGAAAATAAGGAAAAGCATGAAGATCCTCTATTACTGTGATGCTATTTGGCAGTACGTCCAGAGACAGAGTTGGCAGGTTGCTGACTGAAAGCCTTGTCAAAGCAGGGATGCTGGATGCATTCTAATAGGGCAGAGCTTTACTGCATGTCCTGGAACAGGCTGAAGGAAAAAGGGCCAGATACATAGTTGTAGAGATAGAGGTAGAGGTAGAGGTAGAGGTAGAGGTAGAGGTAGAGGTAGAGGTAGAGGTAGAGGTAGAGACAGAGATATTTATTTCCTTTACAATTGAAGGCCTTCTATCCTAGATAATGAAGATATACAATGATGTGCTTCTTGATAAAGGCTGACTTGTGAGTTATTCCTTTGATCTTTTATCTCTGAAGTTTTATAAAATGCAAACTGTGCAATCAATACAAGCTCTAATTCAAGTTGAATATTACCCAGTACAGGAACTCCTGCAAGGTAAGAGGCCAAAGGAACACTGGTAATTACTAATATTTGGGAACACCTTGCCTTCTCATATGTCATCTTCATTTTGAAATAAATTTACTCCAGGCTCACTGTACTCATGATTTTCTTCTAGTGCTAACATGTACTATCTGCTACAACAATAAGTCACAAAAAGCCAAAGTCTATTTCTCTAGCATGTTATGGTATCTGTGGCATCTACCTCAATTCCTATTTGTTTGTTTCTTTCTTTTTTTTGAGATATAATAAATTGTTAATCTTTGTGAGTTGGTGGTTTGATAATGTGGGTAAGGCCAGGGTTTGTAACATGATAAAATGCCATGCCACAGGCGGTTGTCATATTTTGCACCAATCCTCTAGCATTTTACAAATCATTATATTACATTTTTAAGTCTTTCTTTTGAATTTTATGAACAAGTGTTTTGGCTACTTTTTCTCACTGCTGGGATAAAATATCCCACATCCATAGTTAAGGAAGGAAAGGTTTATTTAGCTCACAGTTAGTGGAGGCTTCAGTCCACACTCAGCTGGCTCCGAGGCACATGGCAGAGAGCAGCCATTCATGATGGGGGAGGAGGGGGAGCAGCGAAGAGCCAGGGCAGGGGCAGCAGCTGCAGCAACAGAGGCAAGCCTCTCTTTTCTCCTGTAGTGCAGATTACCCACCCCAGGGCAGGAATAGCACTCACACCCCTAATCCTAGCAAAGGACCATGAATTAATCACGAACTCTAGAAGTTGCCCCATGACTACATGAGGCTTCTGGGGGGGGGGGGACCTAGACACAAACCATAACAATAAGAATATTGCATTTTGCTTCTTTCTAACACGACAAAATAAGGCAATATTTAAAATGATCAGAGTACAAATAAGCATTTTAAAACGCTTCTTTGATGAGCAGCTTTGACATCTTGATTGCTTGACTTTATTCAGTGTAGCTGATGTACAATTAGAATTTCATACCTCTTCCCTCACACAGTACTGCAGAGCTTACAGTGTTTACATTAGTCATCCTAAGAATAAATTAGAGAGACCAAAGATAAAATGAATGACTGAGTTGTCTTACGAATGACAAACTTCACACTACAGTAGTTATAATTGGAACTGGAGCATTAGGCTTCTTCTTCTTTTTTTCTTATCAGTGTAAGTGTGCAGTACACAATGTTTATATTCCTTGTGTGGAGTCGGTCCAAGTGTGCAACACATTTTAGCTCCTCGTTTCTCCTTTTTTCCCCTCCCTCTATCTCTTTTTGCACTTTCTGTTTGAGAGACATCTATGTCCCTACTTTCTACTATCCATTTTTTCTTTAGCTCTTTATTTGTGTTTTAGGTTTCTCATATAAGAGGAAACAGGTCATAGTTAAGATGGTGTGTTTGATTTATTTTACTTTACATGATGGTTTCTGTGTGCATCCATTTTTCTGTGAAGGGCTGAAATTTATCATTTTTTATGGTAGAATAGCACTCCATTATGTATAAATACCATGTTTTCTTTGTCCATCTATCCAATGATGGATTTATAGGCTGGCTCCAAGATTTAGGTATTACGAATTGTGCTGCTGTAAATATAGATATAAGGTTCAATCTCCAGTTCTGCCAGCCCCACCCCTGGGCATGCTGAGCCTGTGACCAAGTCTGGGCATAGTGGTGCAGGCCTGTAATCCCAGTGCTGGAGAGGCTGAAAACAGGAGGATCACTATGAGTCCAAGCTTCATAGTGAGACCTGTACCAAATAATAAAAAAAAAAAAGAAAGAAGAGAAAAACCAAAAATATAGATAAACATGTATCCTGAACATAAGATCTTTAACTCTTTGGGGACACTCTGTATATAGTATAGCAACAACTCTTATGCACTCCATCTTAAATATATCTCTAGAAGCAACCTGTCTGCTCATCAATGGATAAATGAAGAAAATGAGGTACATATCCACAAAAGAATAGTATTTGGTCTTACAAAAGGATGAAATCCTATCACTTAAAACAACAAAGATGGAACTGGATTTCACTGTTTAGTAAAGTAAGCCAGGAAAATAAAAACGACTGCTTTGTGAGCTCACTCTTATGTGTATCCTAAAGAACTGATCTCATGGAAGTGGAGTGGAAAGTGATTGGGCTGGGGAGATAGCTCAGCAGCTAAGTCCCTGCCTACCAAGCACGAGGTCCTCAGTTCGATCCCTGCTCCCAAAAAAATACCAACAGCGGTTACTGAGATGACTCTGTAGACCATGGGGGAGGCAGGAGGAGTGAGAGCCATCACTGGGCAATGAGCTATACTTTCAGAGGAACAAGAATTTCTGGCGTACTAGTATAATGGTGGGAGAAATACAGACAACGGTAACATGCTGTACACTTCAAAAAGCTAGAAGAAAGAACCTGGGATATTATCACAATGAAGAAATGATGATTTGAAGATAAATAGGTCTATCCTCATTTAAACATTGCACAATGTATACCTGTATCAAAAATTGCACAATATATACCTGTATCAAAACCTCACAGAACCACTTAATGTATAACATTTTTATGTATCAATTAGAATTAAATTGTTTAAGAAAAACATAAAAAATATGTATCTTCCACCTTCCATGGAATAATCTTCAGCAGATTGTTACTTGTGACACTGAGACGAAAATAGATGCATATGTTTTTAGGCTATCACAGCTGTTGGGGAAAGTAAAATGTAAACTCGCTCTCAGGGTTCTGGACTTAGGGTTTGATTGGTCCAGCAGACTGAGTTCATCACGGGAAAATGTGTCACGCAGCTGTCCATTACGTAAACTAGTACATCTCCTTGGAGCCAGAAGCTTCAGAGACTGTCTTCTGACCTATAAACTGTATGAACATTGACCTGAGAAAATGTTTTCATATTTCCTATAAAACATGTAAGTGTCTTGGGGGTTTTAGTCATTTATGTTTACTTAAAAATCAGAACATAGAGGAAGCAAGCTTTGTACAAACAACTACTTACCTATATTATTTGTTATCCACAGTGTGTGTAAAAGTGGTCTTCCACTGGGCACCTAGATTCTTAAAAAATATGTTTAATATAAAAGAGTGAAATATATGTGTGTACATATGTATATTAGGAAATAGTTTATATTCACACAGTTCCCATTTTTACCCTTAGGAATGTTATCCTTAATAATTTATCATATTATATATCTAGTTTTACTTAGTCCCAAGGATAGATTGTTAAACTATGAAAATGTAAATGTTCTTCCTTTTATAAATTGAAATTTGATTTTTGACTGATTCTCAGCACATAAAAGGAATGTAAAGCATGTTTTCAGAAAAGTAATTGCTTGTTCAAATTTTCACCTGTTTTTTTCACTTAAAAAGACTGAAGATACAATATTATGTACTTTTTTATAAAGACAGGCTAAGAAGTTGACTCTGCTGAAGTGGTAAAAAAAAATTAACAAGAGCAAAAATTGTTTCAGGCAAATTGAAATCTACTAAGTCTTTGTAGACACATTGTTTTTCTTCTAAAAGGAAAGTTAATGCTATAGTATGAAACCATTTAACTTATAAAGAAAGAACTGTCCCTCATTCACATCCACAGTTCTTCATGCTTTTTCCTTTCCTCTAGTCAGAATATACATTGTCATTTGTTTTTTAATCCATTGAAAGTTTTGCTTATCTAATATATTTTTCCTCATCAGAAATTTAATTACTTAAGTCCTCAAACATATAAATACTTCTGCTGGTAGTCGCATTGCATACATTTTACTGTGCAGGAAAATTCACTGTTGTGCATATTTTCCCCTTTGGTTCATGCAACTCATGTGCCTTTTCTTTTTCTTTTTTAAATTTTTCATTCATGTTGCCTCTTATTATATCCATCATCCCATTTTTCTTTTCTATTAGAGTGAAATTGGACACAGCCCTCCTCCTGCCTACACCCCTATGTCGGGAGTAAGTATTTCATGATCAAACTTCATCTCGTAGGATTTTTGGTCTTTGCTTACCATGTTTCTCCCTCTTGTCTTCTCCTGAGTTTCACATTATACCTTTGCCAACAGTGAGTTAAGAACTTCTGCAGTTTGTGTAACTGCCTTTGTAGATGTCTTTTATCTCAGAGGCTCATGCAAAGCTGAGATATCATGCAACAGTAGCTTTCCATTTTTATCAGAAAGATTTACCTGGGCTCGTAAATTATGCTTCTGAATGTGGAGGTTCTCTTTCCTTCCACGATTATAGGTCATGTGCTAAAATGTCAAAATCTCACTGAAGATCCTTTAGTTAGGAACCAGAGGCTCTAAGTCATAGGAGCCACAGAATGGAAATCAATGAGGAAATGTAACCAGGAATACTATATCAGTGTACTTCTCTTAATGCCATTTATCATGAAAACTTACTTTGAATTCTATATCCAAAGTAGACCATTGTGGGAAAAGGACATAAAAAAACTTTTTACATTTGATTATATTTTACTTGGTTAATAAAAAATTTTAGCTCAAATAAAATGTTTTAAGTATGCATCTAAATCATTTTTATGTGATTTATGTTCCAAGAAAAATTATAAAAATTTCAAATATTTCTAGTGTAACTCAATTTCCTTAGCTATTAGACAAAAGTAATCAATAAATATAGCACTATGACTTTTTTTCTCTGAAAGGCAAGATTTTATATCTTTTTAGTTAATGGCTAAGGAATAGAGATTTAGGAATACTATTATCCCTAACGAGAACTTCTTTCCATATATATTTCTGCTATTTACAGAACCAATTTGTCTACCGAGATGGAGGGTTCCCTGCAGAGCCAGGCATGCCTGTGCCATTCAGAGCCCCGACCAGTACCATCCCGGAGGCACCAGTTGCTCAGGGTGCCACTGCCGAGATCTTTGATGACTCTTGCTGTAATGGCACCCTACGCAAGCCAGTGGCACCCCATGCCCAGGAGGACAGCAGCACCCAGAGATACAGTGCTGACCCCACTGTGTTTGCCCCCGAGCGGAGCCCAAGAGGTGAACTGGATGAAGAAGGCTATATGACTCCTATGCGAGACAAACCCAAACAAGGTACAGACCAGATGCCCAGAAATACTCACTATATGGGCAGACAAAAAGTGGAATCTGTGAAGCTGGGTAGGGTGGTAAACACCTGGAATCCTGTCTGAACAGAAGGCTGGGTCAGAAGGATCGAGAGTTCTATCCCAGGCTGGGCAACTTTGCAAGGCCATATTGCAAAATCGAAGTAAGTCATATGAGAGTAGGCATTATCAGACAGTGTCAAGATGGGTAAGACTTCTAAGAACAAAGTAAATCAGACCATAAAGAATCACTGCATTCTCAGATTCCATGACTGAAAACTGAGAAACAAATACTCAGAGAGGGTTGTTGTGCCCTAGCTTTGTCATGGGAGTACTAAATTTTAGTATAGACATCCCTACATTTCAATTTGAAAGTTTCAGGAATCCAGTAAAAAAAAATGAATAAAAATAAATTATGTTTCCCTTATAAATTCTTTCAGATTTTGTTTATCAAATTCAAAACTGCTACTAACTATAGTGTTTACCCGACCATTGTAGGAGAAATAATAAAGGACAGAGCAAAGGACAAGGAAGACCATATAATACAAATTACAGGATGTGAATTTTAGTATGAAAATTGTCCTTTCTCCTTCATATAATTCTTTTGAGAATGAAATAGCAGTGTCTTGTACATCATTGAACTGTATATTGGTGGCATATTCATGGTTACTTTGAGCTTGCACAACAAATGCTAAATACTGAACTATAAGTAGTTTATCTACAGTGAGGGAAAAGTAACCCCATTTGATGGGATTATTCTATGTACATGTCGGGCTAAGAATAGGGGACAGAAAATTTAAATTGTGCTCTCTTTATGCCCTGACTCCAAAATAGGAACAGCTCAGGTTTTCATGTATATAATGGAACAGAGGACAAAGAGAGTCTAATAGATAGGTAGGTAGGTAGGTAGATAGATAGATGTGTGTGTGTGTGTGTGTGTGTGTGTGTGTTTATCTTCTGTGGTCTGTGTTACAGGAGACAGAATTAAGTATGGGAAGGGTAGCACTGATTACCAGCATTATTATTATTTTTAATCTCAGGCTATTATCTATACTTTAAATGGATTTGTTAGATTGAACCATACAAAAAAAAAAAGGCACCAATTGGCTTAAACTTACAAAGTAATTATTTTATATAATTTAAACTAGTGGTTTGCTCTTTTGTCATTATGATTGGACATAGAGAATAAGTACTTTAAAGATGCATTATTGTTAAGAAAGCACGTATGGAACACTGTGCAATTCAACTGAAGGCATAGAAGTTTCTGTCATATTTGTTCTATTTCTTGATTTTTTTTTTCCTTAGATGATTCCTTTCTTTGTGTAAAATCTTCCTGGGGAGAGTTTCAATGAAATTCCATTACCAGTGGTACAAGCCTTCCTGGCAAGCCAAGTAGATTAAAAACATTCTTCTTTCCTTCATCCAGTTCTCTTGGAATAGGAGTAAGCCATAAACTCTTGGTTTCTTCAAATCTTAAAAAACCTTGAGATTCATCAACATCAAAAGGCTATTTAACCCTTGTAATATTAATTTCTATTATAAATTATTGACTCTTGAAAAGCGAAGACCCTTATGTAAGGTAGAGACGTGATCAAAAAGAACATGCTAGAGAATAATACCCTGATCCTGACCTTGTCCATGCCTTTGATTTATCATTAATATTTTGGCCCATGTACTCATTTTATCATGGCCATTGCCAATCTACAAGCCATTTCTGCTGAGAATTCATGAAAACAAATCTGTGGATTTCTAATTGTAGACAAAGAAGGCAACCATTGTACACTACCTTGAGCTCATTGTTTCTCCCAAAGTAGATGTTACCTGTTATTTTTGTATCCCTTCAGAATACCTGAATCCTGTGGAGGAAAACCCTTTTGTTTCTCGGAGAAAAAATGGAGACCTTCAAGCTTTGGATAATCCTGAGTATCACAAGGCTTCCAGTGGGCCACCCAAGGCAGAGGATGAGTATGTGAACGAGCCACTGTACCTCAACACCTTCGCCAACACCTTGGGCAATACCGAGTACCTAAAGAACAATGTACTGCCTGTGCCAGAGAAGGCCAAAAAAGCGTTTGACAACCCTGACTACTGGAACCACAGCCTGCCACCTCGGAGCACCCTCCAGCACCCAGACTACCTGCAGGAGTACAGCACAAAATATTTTTATAAACAGAATGGACGGATCCGGCCCATTGTGGCAGAGAATCCTGAATACCTCTCTGAGTTCTCCCTGAAGCCAGGCACTGTTCTGCCTCCTCCACCCTACAGACACCGGAATACTGTGGTGTAAGCTGAGCAGTAGTTTGAAAGTGGAAAGACACACCCACTCCATTTCCCCACCCCCTCTTTCTCTGGTGATCTTCCTTCTACCCCCATGGCCAGTAGTTTTGACACTTCCCTATGGAAGACATAGAGATGCAATGATAATTATATGCTTATCTAACTTGAACCTTAGAAGGAAGGACAGAAAGTGAAAGACAGGAGGAACCAGTTTCTTCTTATCTCTGCATGGGTTGCTCAGGAGAGTGGGACAGCCAGAGAAGAATCAAAAAATATCAGATAATACTGCCTACTGTCAAACTAGTTTGTAGCCAACCAGTGTACCTTTTTCCCTTCTTTTCTTCTTTCCTTCCTTCCTTCCTTCCTTCTTTCCTTCCTTCCCTCCTTCTTTCTTTCCTTCTCTCCATTCTTCCATATCTTCCCTCTTTCCCTAACTTCCTTTACTTACTTTTAAATACAGATGGATAAAATACGCATACTGACTGTTTCTGTCTGTAGTATTCAATGTGTGCATATCCATAGTCCCTGGAAATCTTGTTTCCATTAAAAAAAAAAATAGCCATTTCAAGAAGGTGATAGTGATGGACTTGGAAAATTCCATTTCTTTCTCCTACATTTTCTATACTGGCAAGTAAAAATGGCCAACCCAGCTTTTATAATTTTTAAATCTCCACCAAATTTATACTAGTCATTATATTTGGAACACTTTGTGCTTTAAAAAAGTAATTATTGACTCTATCTTACTCTTTTATATTAGTTTTTCCTCTAATTTTTTGGCTTTTATTTCTAATTGTGAGGATATTTACCTCAAAGCTTCTTGACATGATCTAAAGAAAATTTAGTATAATCAAGAAGCCACTATTGTAAAAATAGTCTTTAAAATTTGATGGGAAGGCCGAGATGCTAGTCAAATGCAGTATCAAGTGTAGCTTTATGTTCACATGGTTGAATATATGATATCCCCACTCTTTCTGTTCTTTAATATTTTCTTCTCCTCCATAAATGACAGTACTTGATTGGCAGTTGGCAATTTTAAGAGTAGAAGGGAAACAGAGAGGCAGCCCTGTGTAATTCAAGAAAACGACTGACACTTTTGGGGTAGTCAAATGGGGAATCCACAAACTGGAAGAAACACACTGGACTGGGTATGTCTACCTAGAAGGCACTCAGAAATGTAGTTTGCACTTAAGCCCTAATTTTATTTCTCCTTTTCTGGACTCCATTTTGGATGTTGAATGAAGCAATATGGAAGCAACCAGCAAATTAAGTACATTTTTTAAAAGATGAGATAAAGACAGACTGTGAAAATGCCACCCCAATTAGGACTTTGGAACAGTGTCCAGGGATTATGGTGAGAGAGCCAGCACATTGTCTACACATAAGGTCACATTCGCTACATGAAGAAATTTGTTCAGTTTGTATGCTTCGTATGAAGGAATGCAAGTAAAGGATTGGCTTGAATTCTATGGAATTTCTAATACAAGACTTTATTAATATTACCTAAAAGGTAACTCCACACATAAATTGGTGTAATAAGATTAAAGAAAAATTTCCAGCTTATGGGTAGGACATTCGCTCAACATTTGTAAATAAATATGAAAGCTCATGCCATGCAATAATTTTATTACCCCCAAAATTGATCTTTTGATACTTTATGTCTGAATTCTTTTTCTTCACATACTGTATCCTCATTCTAGAACCATCCTTATTCTTTTTTATTTAAAAAGAGTGTCTACTGAGTTAGGATGAATGATGAGCTAAGTCTCCAGGAAAACAGAGCCTTATGTTAGTAATTAAGAGAATTGGATACACATCTCTCTTTTCCACAAAATCCTGCTTCAAGTCATTTAAATTTCTAAGTTATTTTTTTCTAATGTTAACACATTATCAGTAACCTAAAGGGAACCAATTATAATAAAAATCTCTGTTACTAAAATGGAGAGAGCTTAAAGAGAATAAATATAAAGAAATCTATGTTTCTACCTATTTTGAAAAACATAAGTCTATCCAACAATCCAAAACCTAAGTTATCCAGCTAATATTTACTTAGGATCCACTAAAAGCATTGTGTTAAAGAAGGAATAGCCAGATGAATGGAATATCATCGCCTACTTCCAAATTTTGTAGTCTAGGGGCCTTATATAGAATGACATTTTAATTTTTCCATAAGTTCAAGGAATTACATTATATGGGCAATTTGGTGAGAAATTGTGAGAAGTTTACAAGTTCAGGTTTTTAGTAAAACATATCCTATAAACTCACATGGGAAATTATTGAAACATCCTACAAATTATTGGAGTACACAGACCTGGTAGTTGCAATATTGCCATCCAAATACAGTGTGGCCAGGACATTGCATCACTGCCTAACTGACCCATGTAGACTGTAGCTCTACCTTTAATTCCACAGCCTATAATGATCCTTGGAGGTGCTGGGATTGGGCTCTTCTTATGCGGTGAGAAGTACTGCAAGTTGAGTGAGTTGGAGAGAGGAGTTTGTGAGATCTCTTTTGTTCAAATTCAATCACTAACTTCCCAGGGATGAAGACGTAGAATGATGCAAGGACCACGTACTAACAGCTTACAGCTCTCATACCCATTTGGAGCAGTCTCGAGGAAAAGGAGACCTGACATTAGTATTTATGAAGAATTGAGCATAAGCCTCTCATTCTAAAATGCATACATCTGTCTCAAGTTTCCAATGACCACACTACTAGCATACTCTAACTTGATTTTGTCTTTTTGTTGATAATATCCCCTGGCATTAGAAAGTGAAGTTACTTAATTTGGTGAAGGAAAAGGATATTATTTTAATTCTTAATGTAATAGACATATATTTAATGAATGTAGTCTGTTTCCTCCGATCTCAAAACATCTGCATCAGGTAATCGTCCTCCAAAATCTACAGGTTGATGCAAGTAAAACTTAAAATCCCCAAAATGCTTCTTAGTAGTACCATTTTGTCATAAAGTTTGAATTACTTCTATAATATATAATTGATTTCAGTTGTTTGAAATTTTCTTGTTTTACTTTTGTGCCCAGAAACACATTTGAGACTATATAAGAGAATAAAAACTAGTTTCCTTTGCCCTAGACAATAATTTATTTATCCAGAGAAGTAAAATTTACAAATGCCACTTGAAGTTTGCAAAGTGCTTTGCAGTATTAGAACACAGATGTCCATGATAGTGATGGAAATATGCAGAATCAAGTATGTAAACTGGAGAGAGCATATGCTCTTGGGATTTGAATAGTATGAGCAGCACAGATTAGGATCCAATCCTCTCTCCAGAAATATTTTTGAAATAGCATGAAAAACAATGCAAAATTTAAATTCCTTTAAAATGCATTAACTAAAAATAAAAGACTTTCTTCAGCAAACAGGTACAAAGACTGAGTGACTATAACTTGTGGAAAGAAATAAGGCTTCTCAAGTGTTATAATTAACACATGTGCCAATACCTCCCGAAGAAAAGGCATGGTATAAGGATGGCGCATATTTTCATTGCTAAGGAAAAAGCATAAAACGCTGTGAGACTTTGCTGCTAAGTGCAATGCTGGAGGACGGCTCAGTGAACTTTGAAGTGTCAAATATGAAAAGAAAATTTAAATAGTCGCAGCCGGACAGGGAAGGATGTAAATACAAGGTTTTGTTTGTTTGTTTGTTTTTTAAAGAGCTATCTAACGTTTCTTTAAAAACTTGAATTATTCATCCATCTATAAGTGTTGATTATTTAACTAGTATTTGTAGTCCATTAGGTAATGGAAAAGGTGATTATGAAAGCATGTATATAAGTGGGCGGAACCATGGTAATATTATAAGATGTAGATTTAGTTAAGTTATCGGATGCTAAATGATTTTAATATTATTAAATAAATTAAGTTAGGAAACTAACCATAAAGTATATGTAACAAAATAAAATTCAGGCTATGAAAATGTAGGTTGGATTTTGCCTAGTTAAAAAATATATATATGTGTGTGTATTTAATTTTGTCATTTAAAATTGTTATTCGTTGGGCTTAGCTGAAAGTAGGCATTTGTGGCTCCAATTGTGACAACTCCCTTTGAAGCTCCACAGTTAAAATTTTTTCTCCTCTTCTTATTCCTTTATCCCTTTCTAAATGTATTAAGTGCAAAGAGAATATTCTTCTGTATTTTAGTTTGTTTAGTAAATACCACCTTGTAGCTTCTAACAGGCAAATATGCTACCTGTGACTTTAACTAAGAGGTCTTCAAAACAAAGCAAAGAAATGAAATATTCTATTAACTTAGGCAGAGGAAAAAAAAAAAAAGAAATGAATGGCACCATTTAGAAAACATAATATATTTAATTTGTGACCTCTAGTTTCTTTTTGCATCATACTCTTTTTGCCTTGGAAGTCAACAAGGAATTTGTTAAAATTTTTCTGATAAATACATGATAAATCCAGCATTCTTTTAAACTTTAGCTTTTAGACTGAAGATATGCTAGGGGACAAGTTAGAATTTCAGGTGTGTAACCTTCTATTTGTTAAAAACCCAGACAAGCCAAGCTGTATAGTATAGATTATGAACAGAAAACTCTACTGGGCCTCTCTGAGTGTATGGACAATGTTGTACATCAAGTTGAAGGACAGCCTTGTTCCTGTGTGGACACAGAAGGGCATTTGACTCAAAATAACATAATACAGATATAGGTAAGACAGTTTTAGAAGATAACTATTAGTGGAGACCTACTTCTCAGTAATATTACAATAAGGCAACGTTTTATATTTCCAAGTAAAATTAACACAAATTTTCTTAACCAAGAGATGCCTTTGCAAAAACAGTTCTCTTTATTATCCCAAATGCGAAGCATTGCATTTGACCTGGAGCCCTTGTGTTTACCTGTATAGATCTAACACCATGGGCTTCTTTGTTCTTTTCATTTAAATAAAGATCACTAAAACAGCAGAAATTTCAACCACTCTGTTCAATTACCAATGATTTCGTAGGGGGGCAAAAATGTAGGCTGTGTCACATTTGCAGCTCCCTGCTTCGTTCCCTGTCCAGGCAGGTGATACTTTGGGTGGAAGGAAAAGTTTCTAGCTTCTTAAGGAGAAGAGATATTAAGCCTCAATTTCATGGAGTATTGACCTGCCTCCTGTAGAAAATTCTCAGCTTGGCAAGTAAGAGATACCATGTGAAGAATAACAGAACACTATATTTCTTTCTGAAATTCAGAGGAAAACACCACCCTTGTTTATTTCTCTTTGGCAGATGTTCCCCAGACTTTTCATTTTCTTTTCCAAGTGGCTCTCCTGGCAGCATCCCTGTCTTAAGCCATAGCGGGTCCCTGGGGTCCCACATCTTGCTCTGTGAAACACTGACTAGTATATTACCCTTGAATGTCTAATTTTTCCATAAAAGATTCTGTCAATTTGGATATTATTTAAGTAACTTTTAAGATAAATTACTGCACAGAGAGTACATTTGTGTGTTGAAGCTGTTTTGCCATAAGGATTGATTCTCTGATATGTCCTCCTTGATAGGAATTTGAGATGAGGAAGCCCTGTGATGATTCTTGATGCTCATATGTGTGCCCATATTCTTCTAAGTCTTGGAATTAGTCTTTCTGTACAAACTAGGTCCATAGGTAAGGAGTTAGCTTTTGCCTGCAAATTAACTTATTTACTTTACTCACTTTATGCTATTCCTGATTGCAAATATTTTATAGCTGCTGTATTTTTTTCCAAAATGAGGAATCTTATCATAGCAGTAAAGGCTATTCAGCTTTGAGAACCCCCTGCAACATTTCTGTGTATTACATATCCATCTAACAAATACATAATGAATGAATTTTTACCTTAATGAAAATATATGTTATCTAATAGAATGCCATTCTTTCTCTACTTGGACTCTTGAAGGATATTTTTCTTTTAATACTCCAGTGAGTTTCCACCATATCATGAGTGTGGCTATATTTGTACAAATCTACAAATATAGAAAAGCAAAGCCTCATAACTTCAGGCAATAGTCTAACTTGTCCAAACTACTTTACCTTTACTGCTATTTTTGCCCCTGATGTATAGAGGTTTTTCTCCAGGCCTGTAGCCCTTTTGAAGAAAAACAAACCATATCACCTAATATCAGCATAAACATGATTTTCAAGCATCATTTCCAGATCTTTCAGTTCATGGAGGGGTTGCACCTTTTCCCTAAATGTGACAGTTATTTTTCCTGTATATTTCTGGATCTCTCAGGGGCTGGGAGGGGGAGTGAGGGGACTACAACCATAGCACTCCAAGAACCCATTAGGAATTACTCCCGTAATCAAGCTACAAAAGTTATTTTCTAATGTAGATATGTAAACTGTTGTTTTAAAGTAAGGTACTTTGAAATATGTAGCATAAACTGGTACTGCTGTTCAATGGGTCGATTACTATACTGAGCCGCTGTGCGAGGGCAGCTAACTTTGAATGCACGTCTCACCAGCTGGTGTGTCTCCATCTCGCATCATGAGCAACAACAGGGCTTGCATCGCTGCATGTTGGAACTGCATCTTCACATGCTTCGGCTAGCGGTTCCTATGTTTCTTGAGCATCATTATAAGAAAATCAATGTGCAGGACAGATCACAGCACAAGGTAAAAACGCATCCATATTAAGTCTCTCAGGCACTCATCTCATGCATGCTTCAAAGCAGTTGACTAAGACCCATTCGGGTGATAAAGGGAGAAAGGCAGAGTTGTGTTCACTTCCTCCTTTTCTTAACTTATAAACAGAAGACAAAGCCTCTCTCTTGTGAAGTATCTTCAAAGGATAGGGTTGTAAAAATAACTTGCTGGTAAGCCATCAATGTTTCATTAGGTCCCAGCACTCAAAGTTAGCTGCCTTTTTGAAATATTACAAACAAAAATACTACTGTATGTTTGAAAATGTGAATAGTATTTTTATAGCTTGTTAAAGACATGGCTAGTTGCGTTTGTAAATAAAGATAATGTTGCTTTGATTTTCTTCTGTGAACATCTTTATTTGGAATATAATTGTCTCTAGGGTTGATTTGTATATAAGTAATCGGCTTGTGATTGTTTCTTTTTGGTTGCAAGTTTTCATTTTGACATTACTTGTGATTCTGTGTTTAGCACTATCGTGACGTGTCCAACCTCTGCATTCGCTTACACAATAGGATATGCCAACTGTGTGTGGTGTAATGTTATTTTTTTCTATTTTGTCTATGAAGGATTATGCACTTAACACATACTAACTTTTTTAATGTTAGGTATATTTTTAGTATAATTTCCCTTATTCATTCTTTTTCAACCCTTCACCCCATTCTCTTTCCTGCCCCCAATTTCTGTTGTTATCTGAGGATGAGGGGGAAACAGCATTTTAAATTTATGTAATTAGGCTTTTCAGTTAATTCTCAAGGATCCTCTTTAGGTTCTTGGGGAAGAATTGTACCTGTACAAGGCAATTATAGAATGCGAACTGCTTTGCCTCATTCCATACTGATCATCCCAGCTGAACAATTTGAAAACTGTTCTGCCTTTTTGTTACATGAATCTGTCAGAAATATATTTTTAATTTAATATAAATGAAATTCAATAAAATATGAAGCAAATGTTTTCGTCTGTGTCAGAATTTGTTTCAAGAAGAAACAGTTGGAGAGAGGAAGGTTTGCTCTGGATCTGGCAATCTGAAGATGTAGAAATGGTCTTATTTTTTCCATACTTACGGATAGCATTAATTATTTCTCTGAACCCCTTAGTTGTTTGGACTGTGATATGTGTCATATGTTTTCAGCATCCAGGGCATATGCCTGTTGATGTGTACAGACTTACTCATCCGTGCAAACTCTGCTTAATTAACTGTGGTTGATTTGTTTCTTTAGGACTAAAACAATTATAAAGCCTTTTGTAGGTTGCCTCCAAATAACAGTGATATTTTTTCTACTGACATTGAAGATTATAAAAATGTTTCATGGAAAATCTTACCTTATAAAGAACATAAAATGTTCACAAAATACATGCAGTGGTGGGGGGCTTGAGACCTAGCTAATCAATTAATGAAAGATTTAAGGCCATGAAACTGTGGTAGAGGGATTTCAGAGTTTGGTAACATGATCCTCCCCAAACATTTTACTATAACTTTTCTAAGTTTTATGTATCACTCCTTCAGGGACCCAAAGTAAGGATTTTAAAATTCCTATGACTTTTTGTTAGAAAGCATACTAGTCTTTCAAATAGTCTACTATTTTTATCTGATTACATACTTTGCCAGCTCATTCTATAGAAAGAAAGCATTTTCACCTTAGTATATTGTAGTTAAATTCCTTTAAGTCTGTTCATTTATGAAACTCTATCCTGCTAATGGTACCTCCTCCACACTTACCAATCCTTGGATATTTAAAGTTCTTCATTGCTAATTGTGGTTCTATTATAGTGTTGAGAGTGAGCTATACTATGTATAGTGTCCAGGGCATTTGACATTTTAAGATACTGACAGAATGACTAAAAGGAAGAAACCACTTGTGTTCCCAGTGCTTTAAGTATAATTGCAACTTCTGGGGGCACGGTGAGACTTTATAGGAGTTATATGATAATGACACTTCTTTTGCAGTGTATAAACTTATACTCTTTTGAGATATAGGTTATTGGAATTGTCCTGGTCATCCACATGAAGATAATGCAACTGAAGTCTAGATGCATGCACCCCTGCCTATTTGGTGTTGCCCTGAAAACTGCATCCTGCACCATAGGTGTATTTCTCTTCCCTACTTTCTGAACCAGTGTTGGCTTTTCCTTTCTGCAAAAGAACCACATTCTAAGAGGATCACACTGTGCTAAGACATTGACCATTTCCAAACCGTAAATCTGCATCGATGTATTTACTGCCGCTCTTTTGATGCAACTAAACACTTCACTCTACATCCCCATACATCATGGAAGAAACTTATCTGTAATGAAGAATCAGGTTATTTTTACTCAAGAAAGATAAATGCAGCTGAGCATTTGATGGCACATGCCTGTAGTCCTAGGCCCTCAAGAGGCTGAGACAGTATTATACCTTTCAAACTTTATTTACTCTGTAGATTCTCACACTAACGAGACAATACTATGTTTGCATATGCAGGTCTGGTTTATTTCACTTACCAATACAGTCTCTAATTGTATCCATTTAT
>NDGM011217828.1:1124-12019 GCA_002564305.1 Octomys mimax
CAGGGTCTCACTTCTAGATCAGACTCATAGTGATCTGCCTGTTTACAGCCTCCCAAGAGCTGGAACTAAGGGTGCATGCCACCACACCCAGTCTCAATTGCCATCTCAGTGTGCCCCAGGGACAGGGCTGGGACATCAGGCCAGGCGGGGATCGTACCCCTGCCCCTGTGCCTGCTTGCAGGCACTTTAAACCGCTGAGCTGTTTTGCTGGCCCCTAGCTGCCTGTTTTAAAAAGTTGGAAACCCACAAATGCTTCTGAAGGAACTCACTCTTTGTGTTGACCCTTGCTGTCTGGCCTGCGGGTGCTGAGCAGTATCACACTAGCTGTCCAAATACCACACTCACTGGAAGGCAGACACAGCCTTTGCTGCTGTTGGACATGTGAGGGTCCAGAACCCAAAGACATTTGGGGCTGCTGGAATAGTCAAGACTCAACTTGCACACAGAGTCCTTTTTTAGTCTTTTAGTTCATCAGTAAAATCTGGGAAGAGATGCCAAATCTCTTCTGTTTTGTTTTGCTTTTTAGGAAAAAAAAAAAAAAAAAAAACCTTGTAGGAAGCCCTGAAGTTGGCTCATATCACGTAGACACAGCTGACAACTGAGCTCAAGGTAATAACACCACGGACTTAAAAACAAGTCAAAAAATGTAGCTAGAAAACACACCCTAGAAGAGAACATTCTAGTAAGAAAGAGCTACTTTAAAAGTTTCTCTTGATAAATGTTGGACTACATTATATTTCTATTCAGGAGAAATTCCTGTTACTGAGTGATGGGGTCAGCGTATGTCGCATTTCTGTTGCTCCCTTTACATTCATGACTTCAAATGTTAGTTTGAGCTTATTTGTTTCTCCAAGTTACTTTCCTTTATGTTTTTATGCCTTGTTCTGGTACGAGCAGGTTAGATTCATTTCCACATCTGAAACCCTGTGTGTCCATCTCGTGTCTAGCCACCTCCAGCCCGCAGTTCTCAGTCATGGGGTTGTGGATTCCCAGCACCACCGTGGACAGCTCGCCCAGGGTGTTTGTTTCCATTAGTTCTCAAACCTCTTATTTTTAACCTTTCTGTGTCATTTCTTTTAAACATCACATTATTACTTTCTGATCATAACACCTGAGTTTTATTATTTTAAAATATAAATCCAATCATCTGGCTTCTAGAAATATAAATCAGATAAAGTCTGGAGATAAAATAAGTATTTCAGTTGTGTACATATTGACTGTGGCTAATTAATATTCTCAAATGATCCCAATTATTCTTACTTATTCAACAAACATATATTCAAGGCATTTTTTAGTATTACAAGAGAGGAATTATGATTTTGACATTATATAAAATCTGTTATAAAACAATTGGTAAAATAAAACTTACTCAATATAATAAGCCAAAGTACTTTAAAGCCTACAGCAGAGTGAGGAGAATCTAACACTAGTAGAGCAGAATGTAAAATGGCTTATTTCCGTCTTCCTGCTCAGCTCTCAGAGGGCCCTGGGGACCCACACAACTTCAGGAAGTGGTTTTGTAAATCTCCAGACCAACCTGGTTTAGTCTTTGCATAGCAGATCCCCAAATTAAAATAATTAAATGTCAATACATGCACACAGATTTTTTTTTCTATTCCTTTTTTTGTATAACTTTAAAACAAAAGAAACACAGGCTCAAGTTAAATCAAAGTTATTTTCATTTTGCATTTTTAAGTAGGCCCTGCTTATCCTTTAAAAACATTTTAGGTATGAATGGGAGAGATTGAGATTTGCCAAGTAGAAGACAACTATTTTGAGATGTCAGTACAAGAACCTGGTCAATGGGTAGGAACCAGTAAGTAGATCCCCTGGTGACTAAGCCAGGCCAAGACATCTCTTTCTGATCAGCAGGGGTGAAAGAAGAACCCTGTGAACAGCACATGGGATGCACTGCCAGGAGCGTGGCCAGTTTTCCTTCACTTCTCCAAATTAGCATCCTTGTTTCCTTCATCCCACTCAATACGTTTTTCTTTAAAATTTTATAAAATGGCTTATTTTGTGTTTCTAAAGAGATCACACCTCACAGCTGCATGTACATCCTTAAAGGGCTCACACATTCACGACTGTGAGTCAGCAAGCTGGGGGAACACCCAGTAGGGCAGATCAGCCTGCGGGACACACACTGTGTCCCTGGTGCAGCGGACGTTGTTCAACCCCAGAGCTGCTGAGACAGAGGTGCGTTTGCAATGTGGCAAGTTCATAAGGAATAGCAACTGCACTCACACCGGTTCCTGCAACGTCCCTTTCTCTAGGCAAAGCACTCAGAGGAAGGTTTTGCATGATATTTGGGTTTTCTTTCTTTCAGATTAGCTTATTTCAATTGATCAGCGGATTTTATTTGTCTTGTGTTTTCAGGGGTGGGACTCTGCTCCAGCCCCTGCCTTTTGGGGAGCAGCCTCTATTGCACAAAGACTCACAATTTGCCCACTTACGTGATGCAAATCATTCACTAATGCAAAGAATGTTCAAGCAAATAGTAGCATTTGTTAAAGAGATTGCAAATATCCTGTGTTTGTGAGCATGACTTTTGGTGAATACTATTTAACAGACTCTCTTTGGTAAAATCACAGAAGTCATTTAAACTTTCTTTTCTCATTTCAGTCCTGAATTAGGAATTGTAGGAGTCACACTCTACCTTTAACACTATTTATATGAGTAGCACGAACATTTAATAAACATAATTTGCCTCCTAATAACACTCGAAAGAAAGAAGGTTGGTGAAACACTTGACACCATCAAGACTCTATGTTTTATATAAAATAAACAATAACTTCATTTGTGATATTAGACTCAAGTTCAAAATCTGTGTCCTTATGCAGGCTTCTTCCACATGCTGGTACAAAATGCATCAATGTAAAATTTGACCCTAAGATGCAGGACTCAAAGTAAAACTGAATTTGAGACTCCATAAAGCTGTGAAAACTCACGATGCTCTGTATTGCAGCCTAACACAAATTAAGTTTAAAAAGTCATTATTTAATTCCCACATCAGTATTTTACACTTCAGTATAATAAATTTACTATTTAGAATTGTTCCTTCCTTAAAAATTCTGCTAGTCTAACTCTCTGGCCAATGCTTTATATTCCATCTGCCATGCTTCTCCCAGTTCAATAAATTGGTTTCATTTCACATCCTTCCCTTCAACTGGGGCCAGGAGTTGAAGCCGAGGTCCTCCTAAAAGGTTGAAATATCCGATTCTTCACCTTCTGCCTTAATAGACACCCACGCCCTTGGCCCTGGAGACCCTCCAAGTGTCCTTATTTACCATTTACCAACGTCTCACACACACTTAAACCTCAATTCCCCCAAAGTAATACTGTGTAGTGTTTTTAGTTCTTAGCATTCATCTGACCCTCACCCCTCCAGGACTGTCAATGCCTTTATTCCTGGGTGTTATAGAATGAAATAACATATTATTTTCTGTCTCCTGGTTGACAGCTGTCATGTTTATCACTTTATCTGGGACAATAATTCCTACTTTTTTCTGAAATACCCCACAAGGCACATTCCCAGCAGCACTTTCACCTTCTGTTTCCTCTGTCACACCTATCCCCAGACGACCCTTGAGGTACAACAAAACAGGGATCCGTGAACATTGCTCAATGTCACTGCTCATCTATTATCTTCTATTTGAATTAACATTGAGGTTAATTTCAGCCTTAGTACTATAAATTGTATTGCCTCACATAACCCGAGAGTTTTGGTCCGTGAATCATGTTGACCTTTGTCATTTTCAAACCTCTCTACGGGGTCCATCCTCTTGGTAACTGGGAATGTTAATTTTGGTTAGCCTGTTTTCTTTGATGTATATCACCCTTGAATTCACCTTGTAGAGTTTTTTTTTTTTAATGCTTTTACACAGAAATGCTTCTCAAAGTAGTCTGTATTCTTTGTTTCTATTTTTTTCCTTCCACATTGTCTTGAGTTTGCTGCAATCTAACTTTTATATCCTCTTCTTTACCAAAAATAATATCTTTCTTAGTCTTTGGAATGCCCGACAGATGAAGCACACACTTCATTAAGCGAATCTCTTCTTTCCTGGCTCCGTAACTTCCACAGTGCCTCTCACTTGCTGCCTAACTTGGCCCTGTACTTTATTAGAGCTCCCTTCTTTCTATTCATCAGTGAAAACTATCACCAACACCTGGCTTCTACCTATTCATTTTATCCTACAGGCACATTGATAAGGTCACTGTACAGATCTTAACTTCTATGACTCTAAAATGCTTTTGTTTGCTTAATTTCTTCATCTATATTTATTTGCATAATTCTTGGGCCTCTAAGTTTTGTCTTAGTCCTTTGGAGGCCCTCAAAGTTCTTCCGCGACTTTATCTTGGTGCCTTTGAATGACACAACTGTATTCTGTGTGATCTCCCCCTTGCCCCAAGTGGATGCCTCAGTCTTCTTTTTCCCTGCAGTTTAGTGCCCCTGCCCATTGCCCTATGGCCAGTGTTGGCACTAAGTTAGCCGTTAGCTCTATAGCTGATGGAACAGCTCTCAGCATTCTCTTTGTTCACTGTTTTCTTACAATCTCTACATGAAAATTCTATGAAATAAACATAATTTTTATTACATAGACAACAAAAAATGAGAAATCAAGAAGGTACTTTGGTTTTGTAATGTGAAAAGTTCATTTACATCAGACTACAGCCTTCTATTTTTGCTTCTGTCAGTAGTAAATCACGGCCTCCATCCTGTGCTGTAGGAAGCACAGGAAGACTCATGAGTGGACAGGAGAATGAAAACACAGACTCTAAAATCTTCTTCTGTGTTGCTGGAAGATAGATCTTTATGTCGCAGCTGAGCAGACCTGGAAGGATCTGTGCAGCAACACAAAAAGGCTTCATATTTCATCTGGTCAGCAGGACATGAAATGATAATATTTGGAGTTTTGGTCAAACTCCACTACTTTTGGCTGCTTATATACAAGTAGGCTTGTAGTAGGCTGGCCAATGAAGAAATTGTTACTGTTACTCAAGTTCACGATGAGATCCTGAATGAAGGCACAAGTTACACTTTCAGATATAAGATTTAGGGACAAGAAAGGACAAAAGCAAGGGAGTTTGGTGGCTGCCCACGTGTGACTGCTGAGAGGAAGAAGGCACATGAGGCATGGTCATTACAGTGCTTGGCAGCACGGGGAGCACAGGGCAATTCTGAGACAGAGAAGAAGAGAAAGATTCAGGGCTGTGCATCCCAAGGCCGGAGTACACAAAGGATGTCCTTTGGTCTGCATGTGGACCGGGTGATGGGTGGGAGAGCGAGAGCCATCTATGCATGAGTTGGACCTCTGTTCTCATCTTTGACCTTCTCCTGTTCCCGCTGTTCAGTGGATACAGGCCAGCTGGGTTCTTAACCAAGGCTTTTGTGTTGGGAAACATTGATTTATGCTAAGCAGTTATGCATACGAGTGGTCTCAAACTTAACAAATACTTAGACAAATGACTATTCTGTATCTAGAATATGCCTGCATGGAAATAAAAGGATGACATGCTATATTTTAGTATCTTTATTTTCTGATCAAAAAGGCATATTAAAGATAAAAATGATGCTGTTAACATAACTTGTTAACATAACTTTCAAAATACAAGAAGTCTCACAGAGCATTGAAAGCACTTTAATGAGATAGGATTGATATACAAAAACTGTATGTATTTAATGTATATAACTTGGTGACTTGGGAGGGAAGTACTGTACACACTGGGGAGCTGGGACAGTCCCAGAGTATCACCCCTCTCTCCTCTTATTTATTACTATTGTCATTTTATGGTAAATTTAACATAGGATCTACAATCTTAGGATATTTTTAAATTAAACAATAGAGCATCTTAAGTATTGTTACTATAAGTAGTATCAGATATTTATAAAGCAAGCATAAAATTTTCAATATTTGAATAAAACTCATTAAAGAGAAAGGACAGGACACACTGTTCCTTCTCCAAAGTGAAGCACCGCTAGTCTGAGGAGGGATTCCACAGCTTCATGCTGTTTGTCTGTGGCTGTTGCAACAACAGGGACTGGGACATACTAAAGGCAGAGGACTTTAGTTGATGCCATATACTTAGCAGTAAACACTCGCAAAGCACAGAATTATTCACGTGATACTCATTTTAGGTTTGGCTTTTTCACAGATATCTGTAATCCCAGCACTTAGGAAACTGAGGCAGGAGGATCACTGCAAGGCTTTTTGGCTGGTTCAGGCTGCCTAAGGGCAGGTCTGCTAAGGCGGGCGGAGCTAGGAATCGAATCGGGGTGCCTTTCACCTGAATGGGTTTGCCAGAGCAGGCGCTTAAACAACTGAGCCAACCCGCAAGCCCCGCTAAGATGAGAAAGATTTTTTTTTACTGCACGTTTTGAGAACAGCCTGTTCTAAAAATCAAAACACCACAAAAAACAAAAAAATGAAAAATAATTTTATTTACTATGATCCAAATATAATGTGTGATCTATGGCTTGATACTTTGAAGATGGAGTATTTATCAGGTAACATTTTAAAGTAGCATAAATTTTATTAAGAATTAAAATACTAGATTGTGGCCAAATGGCCTGACTCATATAAGATGCATTTGAAGCATTTTGGGGTGAAACAAGTGTGTATTTACATGGATATTAAAAAAGAAAGCAAAGCAATTATGAAAGAAAGCAATTGTGACAAAGCAATTCTTGGCAAAGGCAAAAAGTATAAAATGCATTTTTCTGAATTATTATTTTCTTAGACATGTCTGTTTAAGAATTATCAAAAGTAAAAATTTTGGAGCAATAAGCAGACACTGTTTTGCTTATTTTCTGACTGAAAATGTTGCACACATTTACCCAAAATTTATTCATATTGCCTTATGAGTAAATCCTACAAAACAACTATGGGGAAATCATTTTAAATTCACGTTTTTAAATATGCTTTTATTTTCTTTTACTTGGGTATTTTGTAGTGATCTTTGTTTTTCGAGACAGGATGTCACTCTATAATTCAGGCTGGCCTTGAGCTCACTACTGAAGCTCATGCAGGTGCTCTCCTGCCTCAGCCTCACACACGCACAAACTTTCTGAAGGAACATTTTCTCTCTTCATCACTGGACAAGCTGGCTAAGAAACAGGCTAGTTCTTTCATAGGGACAGATACAAAATCCAGAGGAAACTGCTAATGAACCGACGTCAGCGATGGACGGTCACCGTCGGAACATCAAGTAGAGCTATTTTCCACATTATCAAATCAAGGGGAAAAGTCACCAGGTTGGATCAGGAGACCCAAAAATAATTCAATAGCACTCTTCCTTTATTTCTAATAAAAACCCCACAGTAGGAAGAGAAGGAAGTGCCCTAACCACATAAGCAGGGCAGGCAGAAGTTTGCAGCTCCTATACTAACTGATGCTCGCGCGGAGCTAGCAGCACAACCGCGCCCCCCGGCCGGCCGGCCAGCCCGGGGACAGGGCTCTGGGGACAGCCCTCGGCCCTTGGCCTTCCGCTCTGCCATCGCTTCCAGGGATTTGGGTGAAAGTGGACACATTCCAGAGTTGAAGCTCAAGTAAGGTTAAGCTGGAAAGACGCAGCGACAGTGCGAGGCTAAAATCCTGAGCCATTTCAACCGGAAGAAAAAGTAAAGGTGGTCTTTCGCCAAAAAGTAAATGGCTCCGTGTTTACTTTCTCCAGCATCTTGGATAACTCACAAACCTACAGCAGTCAGAAGGCAGACGAGCATGGCCTGAGTGCGAACAGGCTCTCTTGGGGACGCAGCGCCGCGCGAGGCAGCCGGGGCTGCCCTGTTCTGCGGGGCGACGCGGGCGCTGTCTGCACCGCCCGTCTGCGTGCAGCCCCCAGGCCGGCACTCCGGAGGGCGCAGGCCCTCGGGTGGAGTGTGGGCAAGAGAACGGGAGCGCGGAGGCCCGCGACCTACAGGCAGGTGCTGGGCTCCAAGGTCTCTCAACACACATCCGACCTCCGCTGGCGCTAGTGTCCTGAGCCCCTAGAGCCGGCTATTTGGGAGACTGAGGCAGGAATATCTCAAGTTCCAGGCCAGCCTGGGCGACTGGGACAGACTCCGTCTTAAGAAAAAGAAAAATGTGCCTGGGAAGATAGCTCAGCGGTCTAAGAGCCGGCCTGGCAAGCGCAAGGACTGGGTTTGATTTCCAGTACCGTGTGCAGTGCTGGCCCCGCCAAGCTGGCCTCTGCAGCAGGGCTGGTGGTGCGTAGGTATAATCCTAGCACTGCGGAGGCCGGGCCAGGAGGATCACTACGAGTCCACGCTGCGTAGTAGGACCCTGTACCAAATAATTAAATAAATAATTTTTTATTAAAAACTTAAAAATCATGTGAGTACATTCTGCAAATAAGAAAGCATTGAGAGCTCACTGTATATGACTGCGCGCTCTGGCTCGTTTGTATCTGTAATTTGATCCCTGAATGCCCTGAAGTGTAGCTATTAATAACTTCACTCTAAAAAGAGACACCTGACTTCCACAGGGACCAAATTTGATCCCCACATGCAAAGTTGGAAGGGTGCAGGCACACGTTCATTTAACTCCAGACACCTGACCCTGCCTGTCCCATGCCCGGCCTGCCACTCTGCGCTGTTCCAGGGACTCTTGTAGGGAAGACGCTGAATCGTCATGTTGTTCCATGACAAGGACAAAGAACAGAACACATGAAGCTGTGTCAAGAGTCAGCACTACAATCCCCGTGTGCCAGTGGTCGGTGTAGGGGAAGCCGAGCCGACACGGTAGGACCAATGTATACAGGCTTGTTGCTTTAAAATAATCACACTCAAAATAACTTAACAACAAGTGCCAAAACCATGTGAATATCGACATTACCACTCCACATCTAAACAGAAGGCAACCGCAAGCCAGGCGTGGGGGACGGTGCCTGTCATCCCTTCCCTCAGGAAGCTGAAGCAGGAGGGTCACAGGAGCTGGGGTCCAGCCTGGGCTGCATAATAAGGTCAAGGCCAAACTAAAGTCCTTAGTGAGACCCTGTCCCCAAAAATAAAAAAAATTAAAAATAAAATAAAAGTTTGAAAAAAACCAAAAAGCAGAAAGTAATTTGGCCAGGTATTAATAGCCAATTCTAGGGGTTGAGGTAACCCTAGAATTAGGGGTGACCATCATAATTTCTATCAGACTCATTCATTATGCAAAGAAAGTATCTACACAGCTGACTAATTTCCAAAGTTCCTTTCTTCACAATTTTAGCAACATCCACATAAAGGCTTGTGAGTCTGTGCTCAATCTCCTTTTGTCTATTTTAACAAGGGCCAAATGAACAATCAAACCCCATGTTTAGTGAAAGCTCAGTTACAGCTTTAGAGATTGCTTAGTGTTAATATTGTTTGTGACCTCTGCAAATGAGAAATGGACAACAAATTCCCTATTTTTTCTTATTATTTACAAAATAATTTTTGACAAAGTGTGAATTAGTTAAAACGTTAAATATCTTACTATGTGATTATTTTCTTCCAAGAATTGAGTGCATGTGTTGTTTAAAACCCTTGGCGCTCCTTGACCTAGAAAATAACCACAGCTTGGAAAGTCGAGATTATTTTTGTATCCTTCGGTTCATGTGAACGTGCTGAAGGAGGTCTAAATTTGGCTCCGAAACATGATCTCATCCTGTAAGAATGGAGAGGCAGTTGTGAACTGAGACCTACGACGCACACAAGAACAACATCCCGTAGTTCATTTATGAGCTAGTTATGCAGAGGTGCTTCAACTAGTAAAGGACATTTGGATTGATTGGCTTTCCCTTAGAAATTCTCGTGCTGCCCTGGTTCCTAAATATTCTAGTGAATGGTCTCCAACACTGAAGTTTCTCTGTGAACAGTGATGGTCTAGATAACTTTAAAAAGGCTTCTAAGGGAAAATATTTATTGTAAACAGGTAGTGTCATTAAAAGGTACATGTTAGGTTTTAGAGGTGACTGATGATTTTGTTTGCTTTGGATGTACCATGAATTATCAGCTAAGTGACAGCTCTTGTTACTTACTAACATGACTGAGAAATAACTTGGTGATGCCAGTCCCAGTGCCATCAGTATGATTACTGGCTGACTCTCAGTGCCCATATGCTCCACTTACCTGGCTTCTGCCAAGGACTGAAACTACACCAACAAACTGCCTCTTTCCTGAAAATGAACAGGCCTTGTTCTTGTCATTGTCTCCTAAACAATACTGTATAGCAAGTATTTATATTATAGTGGGTACTACATGTAATTAGAGCTGACTCAGGGCCTGGGGGAGAATGCCTAGTGATTGGAAGACCATTGCAAACGTCCATGACCTTTCTAATGTGGTCTGTGAATCACATTTTCCCCAAATTTGTGATAAATTTTGAGTAGTCCATAATAGAGACATGGCATGAATAAATGGATCTATTTGTGAATTTTTAATGCAACCCACAGTGGTGTATTTTTCTATGTGCATTTTATCTTTTTGAGACAGGGTTTCACTGTGTAGTTCAGACTGGCCTTGAGCCCACCAGGCTCAAACTCACAACAATCCTCTTGCCTCAGCCTCCTGAGTGCTGGGATTATAGGTGTGAGCCACCATGCTCAGCCCAATAGTGGTTTGTAATTGGTATTTGGTCAGAGTTTATATTGCTCATACAGTCTAGAAATATTCTGTGTGGGGGGTGTGTGTAGGTTTGTGTGAGTGTGTGTGTGTGTGTGTGCAAGTGTGTTGTGCTGAGAATCAAACCCAGGGCCTCATAAATTGTAAGCATACACATAATACTGACCCATTGCCTTTCATCCAATTTCTAGATAGAACAGAGGGAGACAGAACTTCTGCAAAAGGAAGGAAAAGGGTGAGGAAGGGAATAACCCAAGAATTGAGGCATGGAATGTCCAAGTGCCAACTCCACATAATGAATGTCATCATTATG